>JAODAL010044185.1:0-33120 GCA_025379985.1 Phyllomedusa bahiana
AAATGTTTACAATTTGCACAGTTTTAAAGCATGGAAGCACCATCTTTGGAGGGGCTAAAAAGGTCTGCCTCATCTCAGAGGCCATTGGTAAATCTGACTTAACGAGTTTATCCCGTAAGTTCCTACTTCTCCTGTAGGCCATCATAGGGATCTCAGAGAATTCTGAAATGTTAGGGAAGCCTCTCTGTAATAAATGCCAATCCTTTCTCAAACTCTCTGCTATCCTACCCCCCAGTGAACTATATGTAGAAACAAAGGGTATTCGTTGATTTTGTTTTCTATCATGAGTCCTTAACGTATCTTCTCTTCCCATTCCTTTTAACCGTGTTCTATGCTTCCCCAACAATTTTCTGGGGTAACCCCTTTGTATAAATTTGTCACACATTTCATATCACATCACGATTTTTTGATTCACGTTTTTATCCTATAGGAGGAAGACAAGAATAAGCGGGACCAATATAACAGGTCATCGTCCATGATGCTTAATAAAAACGCTTTTATGATGATGGTGTATAGGATTCATAATGGGATCAGCCTCATTTGTTTTATGTCAGTTTGATGTGGCTAGCAATTATGTTGATGGAACCTTTTGGGGACCATGACAGGCATTAGGATGCTGCGCTTTCCCACCAGTTCACACTTTGTGTGTTACTGATGGAGATGAGTGCTCCTGCCATTTGGGAACGTCTGTCACATAATCTGTGATGGCGTTGCCATAGTTGGTAGTGATGACATCTATATTGCCATTGTCATTAGTGAGCTCCGTTATGGGTTCCCTGATTGATCTCTTTATATGCAGCCCTCTAAATGATGTTTTTCATTCTAATGTTGGATAGCAATCTTCCTGGTTTCGCCAGGTACTGGCAATAGACATGCGCACTGGATGCGTGAGGCTTGATCACTAACAGACATGCGCGCCCGGTTTGGTCATGCGCAGTAGCGTTTGAGAGACGCCGAGTTCGGTGCGGCGCCTGGGAAGTTAGCACAGGCGCAGTAACAGTTGGCGGACGCCGAAAACTCTGTAAGTTATATCATACCTGCTATGGGTCCCGCTTGTTTCAGTCTTATATGTTTTTAATTGTCACATAATTATGTATGAATTATTGATGGGTTGGGCTTATGATGCCTGCTATTTTGTGATTGGTTGTTTAAGATGATGATGCACATGGATTTACATATATATTGAGGCACTTGACACTTGTGATTTATGCTTGAAAAAGGCTCATCTGTTTTTTGGAGCCGAAACGTAGCTTCATGTACTTAGGATTCTAATAAAGGAGTTTTTTATGCTGACATCCAACTACTACTTTTTCCTGTATGTGGGATGAGTCAGCAGTACTTTCACTTTCCATTTCATTTTTTCTTTGCTTTTTAGTCAGAAATCCTGCTCCAAATCACATAACCATATATTTCACAGAAACCAGCCTCTCTCCTCTATCATATAACCCAATATATTACAGAGTTCAGCTTCTCTCCTCTATCATATAACCCTATATATTACAGAGCTCAGCTTCTCTCCTCTATCATATAACCCAATATATTACAGAGCTCAGCTGCTCTCCTCTATTATATAACCCAATATATTACAGAGCTCAGCTTCTCTCCTCTATCATATAACCCGCGATATCACTGAGTTCAGCTTCTCTCCTCTATCAAATAACCCTAGATATCACAGAGCTCAGCTTCTCTCCTCTATCATATAACCCTATATATCACAGAGCTCAGCTTCTCTCCTCTATCATATAACCCTATATATCACAGAGCTCAGATTCTCACATCTATCATATAACCCAATATATCGCAAAGCTCATCTTCTCTCCCTCTATAATATAACCCTATATATCACAGAGCTCAGCTCCTCTCCCTCTATCATATAACCCTATATATCACAGAGCTCAGCTTCTCTCCTCTATCATATAACCCTATATATCACAGAGCTCAGCTCCTCTCCCTCTATCATATAACCCTATATATCACAGAGATCAGCTTCTCTCCTCTATCATATAACCCTATATATCACAGAGCTCAGCTTCTCTCCCTCTCTCTTCTCTCACATTATGCCCTCAGATAGTGTAGCATAAACCACCGGACAGATTCCCTCTAAGTACCTCTAATGACTCAATGAAACATCGAGCAAAATTATAAGATGGGACTTTGATTTGGATATTCTTCTTGGACAGCCAGACTTTATGGCCAGTAACAATTTTAGGACCCCAGCACTGATGCTTATCATCCCCACTCTTTAGCCTTAAGGCTAGGTTCACACGGCTTAAAATGGGCCATATTTCGTTCCGTAATTACGCGCTGGAGTGCGCAAATTACGGGATGAAAACGGCCCATTCATTACGGTAATCCACAGTTCTCATAGAGAACTATGGATTACGTCTCCTCTCCCTGCTCGGCGAATCCGCCGGGCGGGGAGATAAGTGACATGTGAATTACCAGCGGCGTATACGCGCCGCTGGTAATATAAGTCAATGGGCCGGCGAAGTTCCGGCCCCCCCGCTCACTCCCTAGCTCCCGCCCACGGCCACACGGCGTAATTGCAGGGCGTAATTACGTCCCGCAGTTAAGCCGTGTGAACATAGCCTAACAGTAGCAGCTTCCAAATTATAATGAACCTTGATCCATATATTCTGAATATTTTCAGAAACATCCACAAAGCCAAAAACCTGAGGTTGTGCTGTAAACTGAAGAGGAATACTCAAGCTTTGACTGTAGATCATCTCAGATGGAAATTTACCAGATGATGTAGTAGTTGTTGGTAAACTGAATCCAAAGTGGCAGCTCAAACCAATCATCCGTCAGACTATTGGCCATTCCAGACAAGTCTGTGTATATAAATCCTTGTGTTCCCTGTGAAATAACAATTCTGGAGCATCTTCTCTTATAATTCTGGGTTTTTGCTGTTTCTCCCTTAAATCTTTTAGAAATATATTAATTGTCAGCTGAGTGTTACCCATTGGGGTATGTTCCTGCACAGTCTGACATTGTCCAATAGATTCTGACAGTATGTGCAGAGACACACCCCCTCTGAAAATGGGAATGGTAACGCCCAGCTGACAGATTCAGTAATACGTTTCTAGTGGGAATAACAGAGAAACAACGCAGCACAGAGTTATAAGAGAAGAGGCTCCAAAACATTTGACAGAAAACAAAAGTATTCACTAAAACATATGATCAAGTCCATTGATAGCTCAGTAAAATCTTTGATTGGAATGGGCAAAGTCTGAAGGAAACCAAATGGTGCTTGTCAAGATGGTATAAAATAAACAAAATTGGTATAGGAGACAACAAAGTATTTAATGCTCTACCCAGACAACTTATAATATCACAGGAGTCATTTGCTAGTTCCTTTGAATCTTAGATGTGTCCATGATAGTGAAGAACAGGACAAGGAGAATAACCTCCAGCAGAGATCAGAAGGTAGAAAGGAACATCCTCTGGTAGGAATATCAACATGATATGTGCCAGATGCTAAGGAAAAGAATCTGATGGTTCAAAGCACTTGCAAAGAGCATCCACTATACTAATTTTGCTGACTGGACTATAATTCAAGATGAAATTGAATTGTGAAAACAAAAGAGCTCGGTGTGCTTGGCATACAGTCTCAGGCAGACAGAAGATTCTCTAAAATGTTGTGTTCAGTAGAGATGGTGAAGGAAATTTGTGTTGTCCAATAGGTGATGCCATCCCTCCAAGGCAAATTGTACTACCGGCAATTAATGGCCTTACCCGAAATAGATTTTCCCAAAAAGATCTTCTTGCACAAAAGGCAAAAAGCATGTGATTTCTACCCTCAAATTACTTTAAATGGACCATCCCGACCACGAAATGAAGAAGCATCAACCTTCAAGAACAGCTTAGATTATGATGATGAGGAACTGGACTAGGAAAAACAGTACTGTAATGGCTTGAACTGCAGATACTGACCAATTTGTGGTATAAGCCCCTATTGGATTACAGTGGGGAGTGGAGGAATCATCTAACAGTAATTTTGAATTAAACAAATAGTTTGAGAAGAACAGGAATATCTCCTTGCAGGTTGCAGTCAAATATTAAATAGCAGAAGCTTTGACTGGATCCATACAAACATATCTAGAGGAGATAATATAGGCCAGCAAGTTCTGTTCTGATTTTTCAGATATTTCTCCAACATTGGGCGACATGTATGATCGGGAGTTGCGCCTGTTTTCTCGTGAAAACGGCGCCTCACCGATCTGAATCCCCTGTCGGACGCAGTGAAGCGATGTTAGACGCAACCTTCGTCACTTTCGGATGCGCCTAACATGAAGGGGAGTGCAATGGGCGCGGTGTGGGCATTCTGGGGCGGGATGCGGCTCATTCGAATACTCCGAGGCATGCATGATCGCGGCTCGGCAAAGTGCGGCGCATTGCAGCGCTCGCCAGCTCTGACAGGCAGACCTTGTTGAAGTTGGTCTAAATGAGCCGGAGGAGGCGAAGTGGAGCGAGAACGTAACATGAGAGGAAACATATAGAAGATCGCCAAAGAAATACATCTCGGCTCTCAGCTCCGTGAGGCATGGCGTATGATTCCAAAAAAAAGTTTTTATTTGGTGTAAAACATTATCAGAAATAGCTTCAAACCTTCTATAAAAAAAAAAAAAAAAATCACTTTCCAAAAATCTAGAATGGCGCAACATCAGGAATTAGGATCTTGGAAATTGCCGGGAAATACAGTAATTAAAATTCTGTAAGTGCTTCTCATTGGTCGGCAGAAGCCAGCCAATCAGAATTGAACCATTAAAACCTATGGAGAAGTATTAACCAATCAAATTCAAAGGCGGGACAGTTCAAAATACAGTAAAAATGCAGAAAAGAGCTGATTGGTTGAGCTAGCGGGGGCTTGGCAATCCTGGCCATTCAGAAAAGGAGCGACAGAGGCCCATTGTAACCTATGGAGAAGTATGGACCAATCAAATTCAAAGGCGGGACAGTTCAAAATACAGTAAAAATGCAGAAAAGAGCTGATTGGTTGAAGTAGCGGGGGCTTGGCTATCCCGGCCAATCAGAGCGCGAGCTACTTTTTCCCATTGTAGTATATGGACAGATCGGGGCAATGAAATCTCAGCGCCGTGAGGCATGGAGTATTAGTAAATAAATTGTTTTTATTAAGTGTAAAACATTCTCTGTAAAAGAGCTAAAACCTTCTATAAACATAGAGAAATAAAATCACTAACAACGCGTTTGTCGCCGAGACCGTCGCAGCATAGGGAATTGGGATATTCGAAATTGCCGGGAAATACAGTAATTCAAATTCTGTAAGCGCTTCTCATTGGTCGGCATAAACCAGCCAATCAGAATAGGAGCAACAGTGAACCATTATAACCTATGGAGAAGTATGGACCAATCAAATTCAAAGGCGGGACAGTTCAAAATACAGTAAAAATGCAGAAAAGAGCTGATTGGTTGAGCTGGTGGGGGCTTGGCTTTCTCGGCCAATCAGAGCGCGAGCTACTTTGTCCTATTGTAGTCTATGGCCAGATCTGTGCAATGAAATCTCGGCTCTCAGCGCCGTACGACATGGAGTATGATTAAATAAATAGTTTTTATTAGGTGTAAAATATTATCTGAAAAAGAGCTAAAACCTTCTAAAAACATAAATCAATCAAATCCCTAACAACGCATTTGTCGCCGAGACCGGCGCTACATCAGGAATTGCGATATAGAGAATTATAGAGAAATACAGTAATTCAAATTCGGTAAGCTCTTCTCATTGGTCGGCAGAAACCAACCAATCAGAATAGGAGCGACAGTGAACCATTATAAGCTATGGAGAAGTATGGACCAATCAAATTCAAAGACGGGACAGTTCAAAATACAGTAAAAAGGCAGAAAAGAGCTGATTGGTTGAGCCCAGGCGGCAGATATGAATCCACCAATCATATGTAGTGCGTCTATTTTGTGTGGAGCTAGAAGGGCGGGATCGAAGGGCGGCCTAAAAGTTATTACTGTCTATGGGAAATATGCTAGTACTGTGATTGGTCGGGGAGAAGAGGGGCTCGTCCTGCTTAGCCAATCAGCGGGTGAGCTACTTATCTCATAGAGTTCTATGAGGAAAAGAAATGCAGAGCGAGCTATGTTTGTGATTGGCTAAGTTAAAAGAGGCGCGGTTATTTGGACCAATGGGAGAGAGCGAGCGATGCTCTTATGGGTTTTCTAATGCAATCTATAACAAAACTGTACATGGCCGAAATCAAATGATAAGACTCATTAAGTTGTACCGATGTGTATATAAAATTAACAATAATATGGGGGTAATGAAAATAAAGAAATAAAAATGAATTCAATGAGTTAATTTTTATTTCTTTATTTTCGTTAGCCAATGAACAATAATATGTGTGTAACGAAAATAAACAAATAAAAATTAAATAATTGAATTCATTTTTATTTGTTTATTTTCGTTACCCCCATATCATTGTTCATTTTATATAGAGATCGGTACAACTTCGCACCCTACACTCCACGGAAACTGCTCTAGTTAAAGGGGATTTATCGTTGAGCTGCTCGTGCTGTTCTGCTAATTTTCTCAGATTGAGTTTGAAATCCAGGGGCGTGTTCTTCCTCTCAGCAGGCGTGTCTCCCCTCCCACGAGGCGTGTCTCTCCTCACTGAAGAACTGTGACATCATCGTTTTGTTTGAAGCAGGGGATGCAGAGGGTTGTCTGGATATAACAGCTCTGTAGCCTCCTGCCTGCTTATGTCTGCAGCCTTGAGGCTCCACAAGCTGCAGCAAGCACCTATTATATCTATTATATCTCTTAGTTTACACACTGAAAGCCAGCAGCTTTAACTTCTGTTCTAGTGGTATTCAACCAAATTGTACTGACAACAGGCAGAGACCTTTACTCAACTACAAGGACAAATGTCAGCTTCAAGTAAAGATCTCTGCTTGCTGTCAGTGACATGTGAGTGAAAACAGTGGGGGAGAGAAGCAAATCAGCTTTGAGAGAAGAACCTGCTCAACCTGTAACTGACTTGGGCTGATGGTGTAGCGGTAGAGTGTCGGTTTTACAACGAAGGGGTTTGGAGTTCTAGTCCCCTCACAGGGTTTATTTCCCCCCCCCCCACCCATAAATTCTACACATATGTAGAGAGACCTAAAATATATATGTCAATCTCTATAATGATATATATACACATACATAGCTCCCCTATATCATGTCTCATCCCTGAGAGTATATGCATTGTATCACATATGTTGGAAGTGCTTGGTGTGACTGTGAGGATGGGACACTATATAGGGGAGCTTTCTTGTGTGTGTGTGTGTGTGTATATATATATAAAATTATAGATGTCTACACATATATTTTCATATATTTACATATGTGTACAATTTATAAAAGAAAAAAAAAAAAAAAAAATGATGGGGACTTGAACTCCCAATCTCTGTTTTTCCAAGCTGATCACCTATGCACTGTACTATACAAGCAACTCACACAGACACAGTGTTGAATCCTTATGTTATACAATACAGATGATGACGTCATAAGGAGGCGGGCCTTGCATTTGATCTGAGGAACAGAACGCCTTCTTTTCAAAGTTCAAACTGAACCTGTGAAGAGGTGAATCAACCTCTTGGCAAAAGCCCTTTAAACAGGCAGTAGTTGCCCAGATCATCACCATAGAGCTGAGATGTACATAGAGCCAGCAGACTCTGGTTTCACTATCGATATTAACAGCTCAGAGGGGAGTAAACACAGAGTGTGCAGGCAGCCAATCACAGCGCAGGGGGCGTGGCCATGACATTTCCCGTCTAGGGGCATATCCCAATAGGCTGAATGAAATGTCAGCCAGCCAATCACAGTGCAGGGGGCGTGTCTAGGGCACAGGAATCGACCCGGGGGCGTTCTGACCCAGCAACAGCAGACATAGAAGACATATTTACAGCGAAGCTGATATCTGCTAAACCAAGTGACAGAGGTAATGCAACCCAATTACAAAAGTGCTTATTTTTACTGTCCCCATAATCTGAGACATGATCTTTGTAACGATAAAACCCCTTTAAAGTCTCAAATGACCTCCTAACAGCAAAATTTCAGGGTAACTACTCCTTGCTGCTTTTCCTGGATCTCTCTGCAGCGTTTGACACTGTTGATCACCACCTTCTCCTCAGCATGCTCAGTGCCATTGGCCTCCAGAACACCGCTCTCTCCTGGTTCTCATCTTACCTGTCTGATCGCTCCTTCAGTGTCTCTTTTTTCGGATCTACCTCCTCTTCTCTACCTCTTGATGTTGGAGTTCTTCAGGGATCAGTTATAGGTCCTCTCCTCTTTTCATTGTACACAGCCCCGATTGGACAAACCATCAGCAGATTTGGCTTCCAGTACATCTCTATGCTGATGACACCCAATTATACACCTCCTCCCGAGACCTCACTCCTGCCCTGCTACAAAACACCAGTGACTGTCTGGCCGCTGTCTCTGACATCATGTCCGATCTCCAGCTGAAACTAAACCTCACCAAAACTGAACTTCTTGTCTTTCTGCCATCTAGTAACCAATCCCCCCCTGCTATTTCTCTCTCCGTGTGTGGCACCACCATTACTCCTAGGCAGCAGGCACTCTGTCTTGGGGTTATACTAGATTCTGATTTGACCTTCACCCCATATATCCAATCCCTTGCCCGCTCCTGTCACCTGCACCTCAAGAACATCTGCAGAATCCATCCGTTTCTCACTGTGGAAACAACTCAAACTCTCATTGTGGCCCTTATTCTTTCTCGTCTTGACTACTGTAACTCCTTGCTAATCGGTCTCCCTCTCTGTAAACTCTCCAATCTGTCCTGAATGCAGCAGGCAGGCTCATCTTTCTTTCCAGCTGCTACACTGATACCTCTACCCTGTGTCAGTCACTGCACTGGTTGCCCATTCAGTACAGGATACAGTATAAACTCATCACTCTAAACCCATAAAGCTCTCCACAACGCTGCACCACCTACATCACTTCCCTCGTCTCTGTCTACCACCCGACCCGCTCTCTCCGCTCTGCTGCTGATATCAGGTTACACTCATCAGTCATCCGAACCTCCCATGCCGTCTCCAAGATTTTACATGTGCGGCACTAGTTCTCTGGAATATGCTACCGCGGGCGATCGGGCACATTCACAATCCTCATAGTTTTAAGAGGCCCCTGAGAACACATCTTCTCAGTCTGGCCTACCAAGATCCATAACAGCTATCACACACATTTGTCGCTCCATACACTAGGGCACTCACAGGCACTTATCTGTATATAGATGTACTGTCTGGGTGGCAGGTTTATCCATTTTTCATGTAAACCACCCCCAAATTTATGAAACAAGGCTGGACCATTGTAAACTTGGCACTTCTCACCTTTTGTTTCACCCATACCCCCCTAATAGATTGTAAGCTCTCACGAGCAGGGCCCTCACACCTTGTGTCTCATCTGTAAGTTTTAATATGTAATGTCTGTAAGTATACCCTTGAATTTGTAAAGTGCTGTGGAATTTGTTGGCACTATATAAATAAAGATTATTATTATTATTATTATTATTATTAATAAACTCACTGGTGGTCTAAATGATGGAAAAATAAGTGAGGCTTAGACAATAAACCATTTTTTAGCCTCTAAAACCTGCCCTTGTAACTATTGGTACATGTACGTAGGGCGACGTGTATGAACATGCCTTGAGCCCAGAAACCTGTCCTAGCCCTGTTTGATAGATGTATCAACAGTTGTACGCCAAAATCTGGCACATTGAGCAACACTTTTGAATGCGCCTTTTCAACAGGGTTCTCACATCAGATTCATACGATTAGACATTTATGAATGTGTCATGCCAAAATGTTGCACAAAACTGTTGTTATAAGCCAGCCTAAGTTCAAAGTGGTAGGGCTGAGCCCACAGATATCACATATGAAGTATAGTTACCATTAGGGGTAAAAAATCTATTATTTCCCTGATAATACCACTGGCTGCGGTAGTAAGCAGGGAGCTTCGGCAACGCACAGCGCTACGGAATGACTGCCGAACCCTCCTGATTTGGATCCTCGCTGCTCCCTGACACGATCTCCCTCCTCTGTGGAGTCAGCTACAGCCCGGATCTTCTGTACCCGGCAGTGACACTCAGTCATGAGCGCTGGCGACACCCGAGCTGCTCATGAGATGGGAAGATGCGGAGAGACAGGCAGAACGGAGCGGCTCTCCCTCCACACAGGTCAGCAGTCAATACCCTCTGCAGGTGCTACTCCACCTCCCCTCTGTCATTGTTTCAGGCAGCCCAAGGCTCACTTACAGCCCTATGGAGTGCTCGCATCAACGCTCTGAGATGGCGCCCCCATCGTTAAATGAGGTGTCTCCACCTTCACCTCCACCAGAGCTGAACAGCAGCTCAACAGCTCCACTATTTCGTCGAGGTGCTAGTGGAGGCTGCCCACTTCTCTCCTACCGTCCTCACCATCTCTCCTGCACTGTTGGGGGCTACTGTACCAAGTGACCTGCTACTGGCCATTCTGGAAGCCTCTCCATCTAGTGATCCATGTTCTCCTCTTTTGCACCCTGATTTACAGAGGCTTGCTATTACCCCAAGCTGTAGAATTGACATGGGGAATAACAAGGTGCCCCCTCTACAGTCTGACTCATTTGCCTTACAAGACTGCAGCGCTCACTAAGGCGCCTGAAGGTAACAGCAGGCCTCGGTCAGGGAGAATACAACCCGGCTCTGAGACATTGGTTTTTCCATTTATGCCCAACTCAGCTGCGACCCTCTTAATTAACTCTGAGTCTTACCTACATGCAGACCAGTTGCAGTCTACCTTACCTGCACTGTCTAATATATCCCAGGGTAGCAGCAGGCTTCTTCCAGAGAGACTGCACAAGACATCTCATGCAGCGGATAGTGAAAGCCTCTCCAGGCCCACATTTACTCCGGTCCTCACTGCTGATCTTA
Organism: Phyllomedusa bahiana; assembly: GCA_025379985.1. Taxonomy (NCBI): domain Eukaryota; kingdom Metazoa; phylum Chordata; class Amphibia; order Anura; family Hylidae; genus Phyllomedusa; species Phyllomedusa bahiana. Next base: position 10,932 of record JAODAL010044185.1, read on the forward strand.
CTGGGATTCACATTTCAGCCCAGGCTCAAAGCAGTGTTTCCTGGAACTCTAGCGCGAATTCCTCAACATGGGAAGGCAGCCCGTTACGTCCTCCCTGTAGTTCCGAGGCTATGCCTTCTACCTCTCATCCTCTTAACCTCTTCAGTGATGCCCAAATTCCTAGACTTCCTCCTCCTGAAGATGCCCTGCTTACTTCATAGGCCCATCCAGAACTATGTGCCCTTCTCTCACTGCTGCCCACTAAACTTGATATGAAACAAATGGCACATGGGCTGCAGCAGGCTTGGACACAGGATCTGCGACCCGTGCAATCTGACATCGCCGTACTCCAAGACAAAGTTCAGAAATTAGATGGTTAACAAATCTCATTGTATCCACTTTGCAAGCTTCAATCTCTGAACAAAGTAATCGTCAACTTCAGCTTGCTGCTCAAATGGACGATCTGGAAAACCGAAACAGACATAATAACATCAGAATTCGAGGCCTTCCTGAGACTGTTAAGGATGCGGACCTGATCCCCACTCTGACTAAAGTGTTAAATTATATTCTGGGCAATCCTGTGGAGACCCCAATTGAATTTGACCAATCCCATAGACCATTATGCCCACAAAGCCAGGACTCAACTCGCCCTAGGGACGTCATATGCAGGATTCACCACTAAACCACCAAAGAGGAGATCATGAGGAAGGCTCGAATAATGCAAAATATTGTGCCCCTTTTATCTTCTCTTCAAGCTAAAAACATCCCATACAAATGGGGCTACCCCTTCTCCCTGCAAGTAAGACAGAAGGACAGTTCTCTCTCTTTCCGCTCCCCAGCAGACCTCCCTAACTTTATTTCTGCCCTTGATCTTTCTGAAGTGTCTCTGCCGGATTGGAAGATGGTGGTCTCCACAGACTCTCTTCTGCTGAGAATGTCTTCACCGAATGCACAGCCTCAAAATTCTCCCTCGGCCACACCGAAATCTCAAAGATCTCGTCGGCGCCTGAGAAGCCTTGAAAGTCATTCATTTAAGTCGCATCCCAATCGCTGATCCACTTGATGAAGTCATTGTGAGATTCTTCATTTTACTCTGTGTGCCTTTTCTTTGTTTTCTTCTATAAGTATTACATGTTGGCTTGATGTTTTTTTTGGGGGGTAGATCCGCCTGTGGTCTGAAGTGATGAAGGCGAGGCTGGAATACTTGTGCTCGGATTTTTCCATTTAAGCTTTATTTCCGGGTTCCTTTCTCGTCGCTCCAATCACCGGCACCAATTCCCTGCCTTCAAGCTTTCAAGGTTCTCCATCTCCTTGATATTTGGGGTCACTCCATTGCCTTCTGCGAGATTTGTTGCGATAGGGGTTGTGGTGTTTTTATTTTTCTTCTCTCTCGCAACCTAATGTGTTGTACCCCCATAGCCTCATCTGTATTTTTTGCCCTATTGACCGCAGTTGTCATCTTGTTCAAGTGATATATACAATTTTTTTTTTTTTTGATGATTGTTTGTGCTGACTGACTAAGAGTTATATGTCCTGTATTGCTCATATGATGTCCTTTTAAAACATTCCAAAATTGCTTTTTCAATTTTTGATTACTTTGGTCCTCAAACAGTATTGGCCTATTTCCTACACCTCATGGCCTTAGCAGTTACAAATCTGCCTACTTTAGTTGTTTGGCCTATCTTTCCTAGGCCTCAGTTATTTACTGTTCAACAGTTTCTTTTAGTTCTTAAAATGTTGCCACATTCGATTCTGGCTCCATTGATGTATGCTCTTCTCGGGACTCTCTTCTTCCTCGCTTCCCTGATACTGCCTAATAGATAACCTTAGACTAACATCCCTAATGTAAAGGGATTTAACACCCCTGAGAAGTAGTCACAAATTCTGTAGCACCTGCATGAACAAAAATCGCAGATAGTCAGTTTGCAAGAAACCCACCTCCTTACATCCCATATCCAATGTTATCACAACAGGTATTTCCCTGCCTTGTACCATAGCTCCACGACCAAGACTAGGGGAGTCGCCATTTTTTTCCATAAATCCTTGCCTGTACAGATTATAGATGTTTTCACTGACGATGATGCCAGAGCTCGTTTATGCAGTCAACAGGGTCACGTCTACACGATCGCTAATATTATGCCCCAAACTCTGGCCAAATCTCTTTCCTGATTAAAACATTTGATAGCCTTACATGCTTTGCCCAAGGGAAAATTATTCTTTGTGGTGTTTTTAATTTAGCTCTAAACCCTCTGCTTGACACTTCTTCAGGATGTTCTTTGGTCACTTTACACACTCTCAACAGAGTTGATAATTGCTCCATTGTGAGGGTTCAGTGGATTCGCTGGACCACCGCAAGCGATGATAGTTAAGCCACACCAGGGAGCGGAGTCTAAGTAGCCCCCGGTTTTCACCAGAGCCCCCGCAAAGAGCGGGATGGATTTTGCTGCGGCTGAGGCAAACCCAGGTCGCTACCCCTGACTTTGACTGGCGGCCGGGTACTGCGTGGTACAAAATCGTAAAATCCAAGGGTAGTCGGGAAAAGGCAGGAGGTCAGGACAGGCGGCAGAGGTTCGTGTCAGAGACAGGCAGACGGTCAGGGCAGGCGGGCCAAACAGGCAAGGTCAGGAAACGTAGCGGAACGGACTGGTACACGGGTGATCAATACGGACTCTGAACACTCTCCAAACTCACTGAACAATCTGGCAGCGAGTGCTGTGGGCGTATACCTTATATAGGACCAGCGCCCGGCAATAGACCAATTACCGGGACACTGGCCCTTTAAATCTAGACCAGCCGTCGCGCGCGCGCTAGGGGTCGGGGCATGGCGAAACCGGGGGCCCGGGGGGACGGACAGGAGCGGCGTGCACCGGAGCGCGGCCAGGTAAGAGAGCCAGCGTGGGGACTGGAAGAACGGGGGTGGTCGCGGGTGACCGCGATGCCCGCGCCGGACCACTTGTAGGAGACCGGGTTAAGTTGCCGAAGTACCACAAAAGGGCCCAAATATTTAGGGCCAAACTTGTAACAGGGCACCTTGAAGCGAATGTACTTGGCAGATAACCAGACCCTATCACCCGGCTTAAAAAACGGAGGAGGTCTCCGGTACCTACGGCCTGAACTTTAGTGCGAGTGGAGGCCCCGAAGAAGGCCTGACGAGTGATTGCCAGAGTGTCTTGATGTCCCGTACTGGGGCATCAACGGCCGGAACATGACACGAGGTGGCTAGGGGGAAGGCGGGCGGGATGTACCCCAAAAACACAATAAAAAAGGGAGCGGCTCTAGCGGACTCAGAGCCCTGGGGAAAACTATAGGAGAATTCCCCCCAGGGGAGGGGGTTTCAGACCAGTTATCCTGACGGGCAGACACAAAATTTCGCAGATAAGTGCCTAAGACTTGGTTGACCCTCTCCACCTGCCCGTTGGTTTGAGGGTGGTATGCAGACGAGAAGTCCAGCTGAATGTGTAACTGAGCACACAGAGCGCGCCAGAATTTAGATACAAACTGGACTCCCCTCTCAGAGATGATATGCAAAGGGAGCCCATGTAACCGAAAGATGTGGTGGAAGAAGAGCGGGGCCAGCTGGGGTGCTGGGGGTAACCCGGGCAGGGGAAAAAAGTGAGCCATTTAGAAAATCTGTCAACCACCACCCAGATGACCGTGTTTCCGGATGGGGCCCGGGTAGGTCAGTAACAAAATCCATACAATATGGGCCCAAAGGTTTCTCTGGCACCGGGGGAAGGCTGAAGCAGACCCGCGGTCTGAGGCGAGGAACTTTGTTACGGGCACAGGAGGTACAGGCCAAGACCAAAGTCTCTAACGTCCTGAGTGAGAGTGGGCCACCAATAGTATCGAGAGATCAGTTGTAATGATTTGTGAACCCCAGGATGACCGGGTGTACGAGAGGAATGTCCCCATTTAAGGATCCGAGGCCGCAAAGCAAGACGGACGTAGGTCTTTCCCGGAGGTAAATGTTGAAGGTCCACAGGAGCTCCCGAGAGAAGCCGTTCCGGAGGATAATGTGCTGCAGGGCCGGCTCCAAGCCCACCGGGTCGAGGATCTAGAGAAGCGTCCCCCGACGTTTTTTTTTCGGCCGGTCGGAAGTGTAGGGGGAAAAGTTAAAGCGGGCGAAGAAGACGGACCAACCTGGTTTGACGAGGATTCAATCGCTGAGCAGATTGGAGATATAGAAGATTCTTGTGGCAGTGAAGATCTCTAAGGGAATGGCGAGCCCCCCCAGAAACATAACGCCATTCTTCTAAGGTTTAACTTTATAGCCATAGTTCCCGATCACCGATAGTGTAATTACTTCGCAGGAGTGAAGGTTTTGGAGAAGAATCCACACGTCCCCAATCTCCCAGAGGAGGACTTCTGAAGAAGAACAGCGCCGGCACCAACTGAGGAGGCATCGACCTCTAAGACAAACGGGCGCTGTGGGTCCGGAGGAGAGAGAAACAGGAGCAGAAGCGAATGCAGTTTTTTAGACGTTTAAAAAAGGCTTCTTGGGCTTCGGGAGACCATGATTTGGGTTGGCACCCTTTCTTGTGGGGGCTACCAGTGAAGCCACCAAAAAGGAGAACTGCGGGATAAATTGCCTGTAATAATTGGCAAAACCTAAAAAGCGCTGGATGGCCCGGAGCCCACCGGTCGGGGCCACTGCGGGAAACCCGCTGAGGCTGGAGGGGTCCTTCTGAGACCTGATCTGACACGATGTACCCTAAGAAGGGCAGGGAGGTGCACTCGAACAGGCCCACTCTCCAGCTTGGCATAAAGTTGGTGGTTACGGAGACGTCTGAGCACCTGGCGGACGTGGTGCGGTGAGTCTCTAGGTCTGGAAAAAAGATTAGAATGTCGTCCAAATAGACTATGACACAGACGTATAGAAAGGCGCGGAAGATCTCATTGACGAAGTTTGGAACACAGCCGGAGCGTTGCAGAGACCAAATGGCATGACAAAGATATTCAAGTGGCCATCACCGGGTGTTAAAGGCTGTTTTCCATTCGTCGCCTTCCGGAAAACAAAATCAGGTTTAAGCACCGCGAAGATCCAATTTAGAAAAAAATTTTGCGCCACGAAAGGCGGTCAAATAACTCTGAGATCTAAGGCAGGGGGTATCGATTCTTTATGGTTATTTTTATTTAGGCCACGATAATAGATACAGGGCCAGAGGGTTTTCCCTCTTTCTTTCGACAAAGAAGAATCGGGCTCCCGCAGGGCGAGGACGCTTGCGAATAAAAACCTTTACGGAGATCTCTTGAATATCTCAGACATCACCTTTGTCCTCCGGGACTGAAAGAGGGTAAACTCTGCCTTGGAGGAGGGGTAGTAACCGGGTTGCAGGTCAATGGGCAAACGAAGGGCCGGTGAGGGGGCAGAGGTTTCGGCTTTTTTTTCGGAAAAAGACGTCGGCAAAGTCCTGGTATGGAGCAGGCAGACCTGGCAGAGGCAGACCATAGAGCATGGCGGAGTGCCAGAAGGCATCGTGAGTGACATGCCAGGCCCCAACGTAGAATCTCGCCAGTGTTCCAGTCGAGGGTCGGAGCATGTCTTTGTAACCAGGGGAAAGGCCCAGAAGGATTTCAGAAGAGGAACGAGGCAGCAACGAGAAGTTTCACAGTTTCCTGGTGTAGCGCGCCTATCTTCAAGGTGAGGGGCACAGTGCAGAACCGAAAGGCATCCTTGAGGAATTCGCCACTGACCCGAGGAGACAAACATGGGTTTCTGCAGAGGGGTCCACCGGAAGCCGGGAACTGGGACACCAGCACGTGGCTGATAAAGTTACCAGCGGACCCTGAGTCCAGGAAGGCGGTGGCCTGAAAGTACAGGAATGGTCAGACGGGGAGAGGCCGCACTGACACCTAGGGACACCTAGGGATGCCTCTCCTGCGAGCCCTAGGTGCGAGAGTTTCCCAGGCGCACTGGACAGTCCTCAATGAAGTGGGCCCGAACCGCCACAATAGAAACATAACTGCCTCAGACGGGCGCTGTGAGCGTTCCTCCTGGTCAAGCAGCCCTTTCAACCTGCATGGGTTCGTCCTCATGAACCGTTGGAGGAGGGGAAATGGAGGGCGTTGAAAGAAAAGAGCTAAGCGAGGTAGCCGGCGTGGTCGAGTAGGCTCGCGTTGAGGCGGGAGGTCTTGTTGTTTTCTCCGCAAAGCCAAATGTCGATCCGGGTGGCCAACCGAATAAATTCGTCCAGAGAAGATGGCAGATCCCGACCTGCGAGCTCATCTTTAACGCATCTCGAGAGGCCTTGCCAGAAGGTTGCCACCAAAGCCTCATTGTTCCAGTCCAGTTCTGAGGCTAGAGTGCAGTACTGCCCTACCGTAGAGTCACCCTGACAGAGACGAAGCAGAGCTGCAGCAGCGGAGGGGGGCGACCGGTTCCTCCCAAGACAGTACGGAACCCCTGGAGGAAGGCTTGCAGATTAGCCATCAGCGGATCTCCTCGGTCCCATGGGGGTGGGCCCAGGCCAGAGCTTCGCCTGTTAAGAGGCGATAATGAAGGCCACTTTAGCCGCTCAGTAGGGAATTGATGTCCCAACATCTCGATTGGGAGGAGCTTGACTTATGAAGCCTCTGCACTTCTTGGGTCTCCATCATGCGAGAGGGGATCGGCAGATGCCCGAGAAGGTCCCGGTGCAGGAGCAGTTTGCGCCATGGCTGCAGGAGCGACTGGGGCTGGCGAGGCGGCAGCACCTAGGCGGAGGTAGAACGAGCCGCAAGGTTCTGCATCATGGCCGCGAGCTGGTCGATAACGCTGGCTCTGCTGGGGACGGCCGTCGAAAAAGTCCCGGAAGTTCTGGCAGAGGTACCCTGGCGGAATCCATGGCCAGATTGTACTGTGAGGGTTTTGTTTGGGTCGCTGGACCACCGCAAGCGATGATAGTTAAGCCATGCCAGGGAGCGGGGTTTAAGTAGCCCCCGGTTTTCACCAGAGCCCGCCGCAAAGGCGAGATGGACTTGCCCGTGGCGTGAGGCTACCAGGTCGCTACCCCTGACGTGACTTGCCCTTTCGATGGCGGCCGGTGTACTGCGTGGGTACAAATCGTAACCCAAAGGCGTAGTCGGGGACAAAGGGAGGAGTGCAGGACAAAGGGGCAGAGGTTCATGGTCAGAGACAGGCAGACGGTCAGGGCAGGCGCAAACAGGCAAGGTCAGAAACGTAGCGGAACGGGCTGGTACACCCGGGGGATCAATAACGGACTCTAAACACTCTCCAAACTCACTGAACGCACACCAACAATCTGGCAGCGAGTGCTGTGGATGTATACCTTATATAGGACCAGCGCCCGGCAATAGACCAATTACCGGGACACTGGCCCTTTAAATCTAGACCACCCGTCACGCGCGCACTAGGGGGCGGGCATACGCACGGCGGCCGGGACGGACAGGAGCGGTGTGCACCGGAGCGCGGCCAGGTAAGAGCCGGCGTGGGGACTGGAGGAACGGGGGTGGTCGCGGGTGACCGCGATGCCCGTGCCAGACCCCCTGCAGTCAGGGGAACGGCCGCGGGGGCAGCGGCGCCCACGACCGCCGTGACATCCATGATATGCAATTAGTGGATGCCTGGATACTCTTGTACCCAAGAGATTGAGATATCACTTTCTTCTCTCATCTCCACAACTCTTATAGCCATATTGACTATATTCTCCCGCAGCACTCTCTTCTCACATATGTTGTAACTATCTCCATAGGCAACATTTCATATTCTGACCATGCACCTATCCACTGCGATCTTAACCTTCCAGGTTTTAGGCGGCCTGCTCTCTCTTCCAAGCTGAATGAATCACTACTCGCTGACTCATTGTGCTTATCAGACTTACAACTCTCAATTGACACATTCACCATCACCCATCTCTCTGACTCCACAGTACCCCAAATTCAATGGGAAGCGCTTAAGTGTCTGCTTAGAGGGGTCCTAATAAAACATGGAGTTCATCTCAAAAGAGAGTCATTTCACAAACTTCAATCCCTTCTGACACATCTAACCTCAGAAGCGACCCACAAATCTTCAGGTTTTGAAACTGATCCCAGAGCCCTTAACCAGATTCTTCAACTCATGGAGAACAAACGCAAAAAATATTGCCAAATTTGCTCCAGCAACTTTTATATCTGGAGTAACAAACCTGAGAGACTCCTCGCCCGCTCACTTCGAGACAAGAGAGCATCCCCGTTTGTCTCCTTTATCAAAAACTCGGAGGAGTGGATCGTTCATTTAACTGAGGACATTTTATCGGTATTCCAAAAATACTACTCTAACCTTTACAATCGTCCCACTCCTCAAATTCAACTTGGCTCGCTGTCCCACTCTACATTACTCCAGACATACCTGTCGAGAACATCCCTCCCTTCCCTTTCCCCCCAGTCTCTCGCCCCCTTTGAGGAGCCATTTACACTTGAGGAACTCAAGAGCGCGGTGTCAACCCTCCCATCCGGTAAAAGCCCTGGTCCAGATGGATATACCACAAAATTCTATCAAGTTCTAAATGAAGAATTAGTTATCTCCCTTCTTAAAGCCTTTAATGCAGCCTCTTCTGATTCTCCATTTGACCCTGCGTTCTTGAAAGCACACATCACCATTATTCCAAAGGAAGGCAAGGATCCCGCTTTATGTCAGAGCTACCACCCTATCTTTCTGATTAATATGGATGCAAAGCTCTTTGCTAAGATGCTTGCTATGAGACTTAACCCTCTTTTAAAAACTCTCTTATACATCTTGATCAGGTGGGTTTCACCCCCTCCAGGGAAGCGAGAGACAATACATTAAAAACCTTCTCCCTTATCCAACATATTCAAACATCTACAATCCCGTGTACACTTTTATCACTGGACGCAGAAAAGGTCTTCGACCGAGTGGCCTGGTCTTTTCTGAAGGGAATTCTGGAAGCCATAGGCATGGGTCCTATTATGCAAGGTAGGATTATGGCCTTATATAAATTCCCTCAAGCTCAAACGAGTATTAACGGCTCTCTCTCTAACCCAATTTTCATAAACAATGGTACCAGGCAGGGATGCCCTCTGTCCCTTATACTCTATGTCCTGGTCATGGAACACCTGATGCAGGCAATATGCCTTGACCCACTTATCAATGGGATTTACATCGGTAATCAACATATCAATTGCTCGCTTTTGTGGATGATTTACTACTATACCTCACAGAGCTCCATACATCTTTACCGGCAGTACTCAGGGTGTATGGTTTACTCAGCAACCATAAGATTAATATGACTATAAGTACTGCCTTAAACTTAAATATTCCCGAATAGCTCTCATCACAACTCAAATCCTCCTTCCCCTTCTCTTGGGCAGTAACTTCTTTTAAATATTTAGGCGTTTAGATTCCTTCCACTCTTGAAAACATTTTTGATTTCAATTTTGCTCGTCTGCTTTTCAATATCAAGCAGGATCTCCTGATATGGGATAAAAGGAACTTTTCATGGATTGGATGCATAAATATTCTCAAGATGAATGTGCTGCCTCACCTTTTATACCTCTTTCAGGCCATTCCCATCCTTCTACCTAAAACTTTTTTTTATTGCCTTATGTAAACTTGCCTCTGATTTCTTCTGGGCTTGAAAGCACCCTAGGATAGCTAGACCTACCTTAACTCACCCAAAATGATATGGAGGCTTATCCCTCCTATACTTTGAAGATTATTATCTGGGCTCTGTGGCAGTACATAAACTTGACAACTTTAGCAATGCTAAGTCCGAATTATGAGTCCAGTTTGAGTCCACAAAGCCCCCACTGCAGCCTTGCCCTGGTTCTCAACCTCATTGCTACAGAAGAGATCCCTTCGCCCCATCTCTTTAATCGGCAATATATCGATCTTCATATGTAGATCTTTTTCCTCTAAAATGCAATTATTTTTTCCGGGAGGTCCATGTACCCCACTTCTTGGTAACCGAGCTTGGTCCTGAGTCCCTTTCACTCCCCCCATTCCCGTCTTATGGGCAGAGCTTCACAGTCAGTTTTTGGAAGTGTGCTCTCCTCGGAATCACTGAAGTTGTATAGTGAACTGGCAGGCGATTCATTGACATCACACTTCTCAATGTTAAATTATTACCAGCTTCGAATCCTCCATTCTACCAGCAAACTGACCCTGAATATTCATAGGTCGGCTACGACTTGTGAATTGTGGTGTCTCTATAAGTTATTAACCAGTATACCATTAGAAGACAGACTCTCTTTACAAAATAGTTGAGAACAGGAACTAAACCTAACACTCTCAGATGAGGATTGGAGTAAGGCGTTCCTTTTAGCACACAAAACTTCTATATCCACCAAGGCTCAGGAACTAAATTACAGAATTCTCACCAGATGATATAGGGTCCCAGTTCTCTTACAATCTCTCTATCCAGAAACCTCCAGTATATGTTGGCGCTGAATGAGGGACAGGGGTACCATGACTCACATTTGGTGGGGATGTCCTATCCTGCAACCTTTTTGGCTCAAAGTGATTGAAATTATTCACGCAATCATGGGTTTAAAACTACAAAACAATCCTGCCACTCTCCTCCTCTTCACCATCCCTCTCTCAAGTCCTCTCCTCAAAAACCATCTTATTTCATTTCTAATACTCGCAGCCAAAACTATCATTCCCAGATTGTGGCTTTTCACTTCCAGTCCATCTATATCAGACTGGTTTAAGGAAATTCACATGATACAGAGAATGCAGGAATCCAGAGATGATTCCCTTCCCCACTACAAGCAACACCTCCAAACTTGGAGCGCATGGGTTGATAGATCCTGCCATTGACAGATCCTGCCATTTTGATACTTAGAGGCAGGCTCATCTCCCTAACTCAATGCAGTTCTCGAACCAATGGGATGTTTTTCTTTTACTATGTTCGTGGTTCTCTGTTTACTTATTGTGGTTGACGTCAGGTTGCACGTCACTCTATTGAACTAAGTCGATACACTGTCAATACCTCCTCATTATTTAGCTAGTCCTTGCTCGAGGCAATGCTGTCATTACTTTTAGCACAATATACTTGCCTTGGAGCATCTCTGGCGCTCGTCTTTCTCCTGGCAAGGGATCACTAAATCATCTTCCGACATTTGTCCGCTACATTACACTTGAATCCTTTCTGCTAGCCCTGTTTAAGATCAGATACTGCTCATTATACGTTTAACTCTGCTGATTACCTATCATTACTCTATACTGTACCTATATTGTAACTGATGAAGAAAACTCTGCTTTATATAATACTTTTGGAACTTAAGTACTAGATTTTGAATTTTGCTTTCTTTATTGTATGTACTCAATTTTACTCTCAATAAACTTTTTTTGAATGAAAAAAATATACACAATTAAATAACCTCAAATTAATAGAAAACTATATAATATCAAAATAGAAAATTATATATTATCAAAAAAATATATCATACAAAAAATATAAAATTATATGTCCATAAAATTAAATAATATAGAATTAATATTAAATTAAATGATATAAATTCATTAAACCAATACAGCATCTATCATAGTATTATCAGTGATTACAAGCACATCACAGAAGGCTAGAAATAAAATAAAAACCATTAGGATAGTATGTCAGCGAATAGAAACAATGGTAGTGATCTTGTTTGGGGCACCTTAAAGGGGTTTTGCCACCATGTAGTGTTGACGTGGGAACCTCCAAAATGGGAAATGGGTATTTAATCACTTTTCTAAATATATGTGATTACAAAAAGGGAAAACTCTGAGAGCTACAGCACTTCTCAATCCTCCTTAGTTACCTCAATGCTTTCCCTAGTCATGACCCAGAAGCTGACAGGCCGCGCTTGCGTGAATCACTTCTTATCTGATGACAGGCAAAATGAATGAGCTTTTAAGGTACCGGGTAGAGAGTGCAGTCTGAGGCTGTCTTGCTGTATTGAGAATCCACTCTTGTACTGTTTATTATTTCACTTAAGTTTTGAGACGCTCCCTTGGATTCCTCACTCCTCACTCGCCCCCACCCTCTCTCCCCTGCAGCTTCATGACTCAGCACAAAAGCAGGATGTATACAAATCATGCTGACAGGAGCTAGGTAAGTGCGTCTTGGAAAATCCCCTTTAAGTCCCAATGAGAACTGTTGTATGTAGAATAAATGCTGACCAACTGACCTACATTTTGATGAGTGAAAATTAGTGCACAGCATTAAAGTATTAAAAAAGAATTTTATAAGATTTTAATTAGAAATACAATAATGAAAAAAATTAAAATTAGAATGACTGCTTTAACCCCTTAAGCCCCAGGCCTGAAAAGTAGTTAATGACCAGAAATCTTTTTTAGTTTTTGCCTCCTTGCGTTTCGACAGTTGTAACTTTTTTATTTTTTCAATTACACAGTTGTATGAGGCCTCGTTTTATTCAAGACAAGTTGTACTTTATTGGGGAATAGTTTAAGTTCACTTATAAATAATTGTTGTATTTTTTTTTATTTTCTAAAAAAATTTTTGGGTTTTTTAATTTTTTTTTTACACCATTCACTTTTCACACTTAATAACTTGTTAGATTAATTCTACAGGATACCTAATATGTGTAGGTTTTTTTGTGTGTGTAATTTATGCACAATTATTTTTTACTAAAATATTTATTTTTATTTTATTATTTATTTTTTTATTCTTTTTTCTTACACTTTTTCTGTTTGTTTCTTTTTTATGACTCCCATGAAGGGAGAACTGTTTTACGTTTTGTTTTACACTTAGTAATGTATTAGCATATTCATATATGCTAATACATTCTAATCTGTGTTACTTTGACACAGGCAGTGATTAGGACAGCACACAGTGTGTCCTGGTTACTGGCTTCATACACAGACAGCTCTGGGGCTACTCTAGGTCCCCAGGGCTGACTGTGCAGCCGTTTCCCGGGCTCTGTCGGGTCACCGGGTGTTCCGATCACCGGACAGAGCAGGGGAACCCTTTGATTGTGCTGCGGTAACGCACCGCCGCACTCAAAGGTTTAAAGAAGGTGCTCGCAGGAGATGCTCTGGGATCAGGACTGTGTAGCACAGCCCCGATTGCAGCGCAGCTGCGGAGAAAACTCCGATGTCTGCAGTGACGCCAAAAGACGTCGCTGTAGACGAACGACCCGCATCGGCCGCCATCAAAAGACGGTGCGAGGTCGTTAAGGAGTTTTACCATGAAGGCATTTCATGCCTAGTTTGTTATGCTTCAGCTTTTAGTGTGTTCAGAAGGGAACGTATATGGTTTGCTTAAGCTACATATCATGTGACCCAGCAGGCTTGACATCACTATGCCTTTCCCCAAAGTGTGCACACTATAGTCAAACAAAGATCTGTTTATGTAAAGAGCTGTGAGTAGCTACAATGTACCTGAATGGTTAGCACTTCTGCCTTTCCTAGGTTCAAATCCCTGCAGGAACCAAATGTGACTTTTTTTCTCTCAATGCACTGACCTGGTTGAGGTTATCTAATCTAACAAACAAAGGAGACTAATTACTACTGTTTACTTTAGCAATGAAACTTATCTGTGCTTGAGAGTAGGAGATTTTTATCTAACATCAGAGTAATTAGCAGACCTTTAAATACCGGAGCTGATATGCTAGTTAACCACAGCCTGACCCAGAAGAGACAGGATGCATGAATGAAAGTTGCTCTGTGAAACTGTATGGTCAGAGAACCCATTTACTATTAGTTTTATATAATATAATTTAGTATTAATTTTATGCTACAGCATTTTATATTTTTAGTAAATTATATAATTTTATAATTTTTGGATATCATATAATTTTATATTAAATTTATATTATTTAATTTTATATAGTTTGATAATTAACATAAGTTAGAAGGGAACGTATATGGTTTGTTTAAGCTACATATCATGTGACCCAGCAGGCTTGACATCACTATGCTCTGTGAAACTGTATGGTCAGACAACCCATTTACTATTATTTTTATATCATATAATTTAGTATTAATTTTATGCTAAAGCATTTCATATTTTTAGTAAATTATATAATTTTATAATTTTTGGATATCGTATAATTTTATATTAAATGTATATTATTTAATTTTATATAGTTTGATAATTAACATAACTTAGTTTCTATCACGTTAATCGTATTATTTTGGAAAGAACTGGTATTTTATGGCTATTGGCAATTAGAGCTTGTATAGCATGGTGTCAGCGGCCTGTCAGGAATTCTGTTGAGTCTTTTCTGGTGCACTTACAATGCGCTACATTTATGAACAGCAGTACTACACTTTCATACAGTTACATTCGACACTTACCTAAAGCACTGTAGAACTAGCTAGCCAGTCGCCCATTGTGTTGTATTACAATTAGTGATGATCACATACTGATGTAGCCATTCTAATTAATTTTAAGAGAAACTATTGAAAGGTATTTTTGCAATTAACCAATTGCTAAGATATTAATTTACATCTAAGCAGGATACAGAACTTCAGGTTGCAACCCATCAGATTGTGTCTCAGTAGGCCAAACCTAAAAATAATTCTCTATAGTATCATTAGCCATTGTCCTTACAAAAAAGAGCTCATATGCATGGCTGTATCAATGATCCACATTGCTTTCTTATGGTATTTGTTCCATCACATGCAGGTATTCCCCCTCAAAAGTAATATTTATTTTAGGGGAGATAACCTTACATCATGGAGTTATCTTGTGGCAGCACTTGGATAATCTATTGCTCCAAGCCCTAATAATAAAAAAAATTCTGATCAAAAATACATGAAACCATAAGCAGGTTATTAACCAGTATTAGATCACTTCTAGAGTAAATGTTATATCTTTTTTCAGAAGTTCAGTGGTAAAGAGTATACATTGTGAGGGGGATCAGCTGTAGGTAGGCAATATGGGCTTCAGCAGACAGAGACAGGGACACAGGATGTAAAGTTCAAGGTCCAGGGCTGCCTGGGTTTATTTTGTTCAGTACAAAAACAAAGCAAAAAAAGGCCATTCACCTTCAGGCCAAAACATGAATGAGATACAGATTGTCTGCGCATTGACTAACAGAGTTCTCTCCTCGATCACAGTCTGTCGGTTCCAGCCGGCTTCCTCTTAAGAGAAACTATCAATAGGTTATGCCTTGCTAAGGGCAGCACACGCTAGTGTCGACTGCTGTTTCAGCACTGTGTCCCTTATTCTGTAAGATGCTGTAGTTTTGTGTATATCATGCTTAAATCTGAGTTTTTAGCCAAGAAGATTCTTTAAAGAGTCAGTTTTTTTCAACCCGGCCCAATCGGAGGTAGCCCCGCCCCACCTCAATGATAAACTTTTACTTTGAAAGGTAGAAACCAGTGAAAAACAGTCCTCAGAGGGCAGGGCTAGCCATTGGTGTGCGGGGCTAACACTACTCATGAATTAAGATTTGAGGGAGGTTAAGAGACTCTAAAACTTCTGCATCCTTACAGAGATAAGGGAACGTGTGGGAACAGAGGTCTGACACTAGCTTGTGCTGCCCTCTAGCAAGGGGGGGACAATATGTGACACGGTTCCTTTAATGCCAGAATTCACCAGAGAAACAAACAAGGCCTGCAGGCCCAGGCTTTATAGGCCTGTCACGTGGAGTGGCCACCCGCCCTGTCTTTGACCAATCCAGGAAAAGCCGACCCGGAAAACGCGGATTGGAGCCGCTTATACTAAACAAGTCAGTAACATATTGTTAGGCTATGTTCACACGGCTTAAAATGGCACATAATTACGGACGTAATAACGTCCGCAATCACGTCCCTAAATACGCCTAAAATAATGGCCTGGGCTTATATAATTTGATTTCAATGTAAAAATACGGTCCTCGTTCACCGAGGCGTATTTTACATGTCATAATTTCACTGCGTTATCACAGGCGATTTAGACCACACAAAATTAGTCCCCTGTCAAATTCTTGGCCGTATTTGCGACGGTAATTACGCCTTCTTATCCATAAACACTAATGGGGAACGTTTTTACGTCATGAAAATCGGTGCCACACTTTTGTGACATTCTTACACAGCGTAATTACGCCGCAAATAGTTTTCCAAAGAGGGTCAAAATTAGAGGTCACAAGTCTCTAGCAAAGGGACTGTCTGATTTTGTATCAATTTTGGGGGGGCCTATGCTTGAATCTGTTTTTGAGATAATATTATCATTTAAGCCAGTTGCTATTAACATAGAGAGAACCCTGCTGCATGTCAGCAGCATGTCCCGGGGAGGGAATGGCCCCATACAAAGGCATGCGGCAGATGTGGGAGCCCTCATATCGGAGGGTACGTTGTAATGCAGTGCTATGTTCACATGGCATAAATGCAGGGCTGTACTACTCGTACACCGCAATTATACTGTGTTGAGCTTTTGTGAGGGCGGAGGGGAGAGGGGCTGCTGCAGGCAGCAGGCCACCTTTTCATGCTCTGTTTGCAATGTGTTTAGCTGAATTCTATGTCGTGGTTAGAACCTGTATGTAGAAGCAGATTTCTTTAATGTTAACTGATTTTTTAGTAAGTGACATGTCCACTACTGTGATACATTATAAATAATAATAATAATAATAATAATAATAATAATAATCTTTATTTATCTCGCGCCAACATATTCCGAGCACTTTACAAATTTGGAGGGATGTAGGTACAGACAAAAGAAATTACATAGCACCACTGAAAAGCTATTACAGATGAGACACAGGTGTGAGGGCCTGCTGCAAGAGCTTACAAAATATTTTATTCTTAGGGTATACGGGAAGGCCGAAGGGTAAGAGAGTGCTAGATTTACAATGGTCCAGCATGTGAATAAATATGGGTTGTTTTATGTAGAATTCGGATGAACCTGACCACCCAAACAGTACATATATACAGTTAGTGCGAAAATGAAATGAGTTGGCTAGGAGTGTGAGGTGGGAGGGGGGGGGGGGGGGGGGTTGTGTAGCATTAGGGATTTCGGTAGGCCCAGGAGTGAGAAGATGTATTTCCGGGCTTTTAAAGCTATGAGAGTTCTGAAGTGTTGCCTGGATCGCCCGCGGGTAGTGTTACAGAGAACTGGTGCCGCAGTGTGAAAGTCTTGGAGACGGCATGGGAGGGTTCGGATGATTGATGAGTGTAACCTGATATCCATCAGCAGAGCGGAGAGAGCGGGTGGGGTGGTAGACAGCCGATGAGGGAGGAGATTGTAAGGGAGGATAGCAGCGTTGTGGAGACCATTATGAGTGAGAGTTCTTGATGTTTATGTTGTATCCTGTACAGGAATAGGCAACAGTGGCAGGGACTGGACACAGGGTAAGGCATCAGTTATAGCGGCTGAAAGAAGACAAGCCTGGTGCTGCATTCAGGACAGATTGCAGAGGGGAGAGTTAGCAAGAGGGAGGACGTAAGAGGGGTTACAGTAGGCAAGACGGAGAATGATAATAGCAACAATGAGAGTTGAGATGTTTTCCACAGTGAGAAAAGGACGAGATTCTGGAGATGTTCTTGAGGTGCAGGTGACAGGACGCGGAAGGGATTGGATATAGGGGGATGAACGACAGTAGTAATCTAGTATAACCCCGACAGCGGGCATATGTAGGAGTTATGGTGGTACCACACACTGAGAGAGAAAATAGCGGGTGTAGGTCGGCTAGTAGATTGTGGGATGGACTAGAAGTTCAGTTTTAGTGAGAGTTTTGTTTAAGATCAGGCGAGGACTGTAGTCAGAGACAGCAGACAGGCAGTCCCTGGTGTTTTGTAGCAGAGTAGGAGTGATGTCTCGGGAGGAGGTGTATAATTGGTGTCAACAGCGTAGATTAGAATAGGTGGTATGGAAGCAAATCTGCTGATGGTTTTGTCCAATGGGGGGCTAGTTATAGATGAGAAGAGGAGAGGACCAAGAACGGGATCCTGAGGAACCGGGAACAAGCAAGAGAAGAGGAGAGGAGGTAGAACCTGCAAATGAGACACTGAAGAAGCGGTTAGAAAGGAAGATGAGGAACAAGACGCGAGCAGTGTCTGGAGGCCAATGTGCTGAGCATGCTGAGGAGCATGTTGGTGATCACAGTGTCAAAATGTGAGGAGATTCAGAAGACGCAACAATGAGTAGTTGGCCCTGAGAATTTAGCTGTTAGGAGATATTGGAGACATTTAGTTAGAGCGTTTGTGGGAGTGTAGGTTGCGGAGGAACTGATTTCAGAGGGTCAAGAAGAGAGTTAGCGGAGTGATAGCGGATCAGGCGAGAGTAGACCAAGAGTTCGGAGGGTTTGGAGATGAAGGGAGGTTAGAGACTGGTCGGTAGCTTGGCAGACAGGATGGGTCCAGAGTGGGCTTTTCAGTAAGGGAGTTATAAACAGTATGTTTAAAGGAAGATGGGGAAGGATCCCAGTGGAGGAGAGAGGTTACAGATTGAGTTGTGCGAGGATCATAGCTGGAGCCTGACTGGACAAGGTGGGAGATGAGGGAATGGGGTCATAGAGCAGGTGGTTAGACTTTGTTTTATTTAAATTTTTAATTAAATCTTAACTGTAATGTAATGGCTTTTAAAGTAGTGAATGTAATTTACTTTAGGTCTTTTAGAAATGGGGAAATGTTTTTTTTTACATGTGCATTCTGCCTATGTTTTGTTTGCAATGCTTATTTTTTTCTAAATAACAAGCTATTGGACCCAAATTTTTATGTGAGGTAATTTTTTTTTCTACTTTTTGAAAAAGCTGTGATTTTTTTTACCTTTACAGCAAAATTTTACTGCTTACCTGCAGTTAAAAATTTTCATATTTCGCTTTGGTGTGCTGGTAATCAATATGGGTTTTAAAAATGTTGAAAAAAAAGTAAAAAAAAATACTGCAGCTGTTTTTTTAAATTGTAAATTGATTATGTTTTTTTTTCGGGTTTGGGTAAATTTCAAAAAATATTTTACAAAATTTCATTGCTCCACATACACGAATTGCTTATTGCTGTGGGTTGTTCCCACGGTTTTTTTTGGTCCCCTGTGAAAATATGGGGTTTAAATATTATGTACATGCATTCCATATGTATGAAAAAAGACAACAACATATATTCATACGGGGCCAAAAAATGCCGTGGGAAAATACCCCCAAACACAAGTCAATTTTAGCTTGTGTGTTACTGCTAAGCAGTTTTTAAACATAAAATAAACGCCTTTTGCAAATCAATTAAAATTTGTTTTTTTTATAAAAATTCTCGTATATTAAAAACATTTATTTAAAATTGTGGTCTAGGAAAAGTAATAAAAAAAAAAATTTGTTTTTATCTTTCAGGTCCAAGCATCCGTCCTATGGGGCAAAAAGAGCAAAAGGTACAGTAAGGTTTTCCCCCGTGACGGGCCCTGGGAAAAGGCTGGGTTGCTGTGCCCGGATGGGGGTGAATATGACCAGAACGAAAAGGGAAAACGGTAAGTAAATTAAAAATTTTTTTTTTCCAAATTGTATTATTCAAACCCGTTTTTTTATGGTGTATACTGATGCACTGTAAAAAGACGTGATCCCCTGTTCAAGGGTATATTCACATGGGACCATAAGTCCCTGTGCACATACATTTTAGCAATGTGTGTTTGTGTCTGTCCGAACAGATGCAGAAATGCATCCTAAATTTTGTATTGTGTTTTCAAACATACATTGCTGTACACATGACTGTTTTTCCCATAGTGTTTGCATTGCACTTGGCTGATACGGGGCTTTTGATCGCTCCAGGATGCAGATCAAAATTTGGCTTGGTCCGGCACAGTGCAAGCCAGCTTGGCATCAGTTGTGGAACAATAATGCATGTTTTGTAACACAGAAGGAAATGTTTGATGCGGGTCTAAATCTGTTCAGATGGATCCAGAAATGATTGCCAACCGTATGTCCAATGGCATAGATTCTGTGTGAACTTTACCCTACACCCAAATGAGATAACCCAATGCATTTTTTATTAAAATATATTCTTTTTCCCAGAAAAGGACGTTCGGAATCGTTGGAAGTGGGTTTGCAGGCCGGTTTGTCCGCTGAATAAAGAAGGAGGCGTCCAGTGGATCCTCTCCCCCCAAGGGACGATCAGTTCCATAGCCCCAAAGGCTATGTTCCTCTGCACAACGCCGCTCGGCAGTAAGTTTTTTCCTTTTTCTATATTTTTACATGATTTTTTTTTTTCAGATACTGGTTTATGTCTCCAGTTGACGGTGGGAAACATGTTATCATGCTTTAATTGGTCCACCCTTGTTAATTTTGTAGGCATAATCTATTTCTAAAAAATTTGGGGTTCCCAACCATAGTGCGTCCCGCCACTCCCCCAGCCCGCACCCCTTCCAACACTGGTCCTGGTCGCGGTCGGAGACGAAGAACCCACTTTACTAGGGAAATAACCGCAAGCCCACACAGCGAGATTATTTCCCTAGCAGAGCGGGTCGGTGGACGTGATCAGATCACCCACTTCTCTTTTGGGGGTGCAAGACCGCTGCCGCCTTCTGCCCTCCCAGAGTTACAAGATCAAATGATAGGTTTCTATCATTCCATGATGGCAGTCTTCGCCTCCGGCCGCCCTCTTCCCGATATGGGGGACATGTATAGCTGCATACGTTGGTATTTTGGTCTCCGGGACGAGCCTCCGCCATTGAGGCACCTTGCAGCCCCACCCCTGTCCGCATTCCGTCCCGGCCCACCCCATTTTTCATCTTTCTGCCCACCACATCCCCCACCAGTTCCACCCACCCAACATCTGCCCCCTCCCACTGCTGGGCCATACCTGCAACATCCTATGGACCTCACACAATCTCAGCCCAGCAGTGGGAGTTTTCTGCAGGATCTGCAGACCCCACTCCCGCCCTGTTCAGAGCCTTCTTCCCCTGTGTATTACAATTATTAGTTTGTTTTTGTTTTTTTTTGCCGGGGCGGAGTGCGGCTTTTTTGTATATAGTTTTTTTTTTTGTTTGTATAGGGGAATTTTGTTATGGGTGGGTTTGGAAAAGGGTTGGGAAGGTTTTGTTTGTCAAAAAAAATAAATGGGATTTTTTTTATTATTCTAAAATGTGTCTTGTGTGTTTCTGAATATATGTTAAATCGTCCTTTGTAGTATTAATTTTTTTGTAGCTGGAATGTAAAATTGGGTATGCAAAGTTTTTTTTACGTATTTTAATTATACTATTTTTGTTCTTAATAGATGTAAATCACTTAAATATTATTTGTTGCATAAACCAAATTTAATTCCAAATTTAACTTTCTGGGTTGCCATTTGGGGACCGTCCAGGCTTCTTTTCCATTTCAGGAATCCCTGAATGGAAAAAAGAAGCTCTGACGGTTGCCAAGGGCCGCCCAGACAGTTAAACAATTACCAAAAGTAAAAAAACAAGCCCCCATTTCAAAATCAGTAATCAAGCCCCTAGTTTAATTTTCGGGTTCCCCAGCAACCCTCCAGAGTTTCTTTTTCCATTCGGGAATATTGAAGGGAAAAAAAGAAGTTTGACGGTTGCCGGGCCGCCCGACAGTTAAAAAATTCCAAAGAACAACAACAAGCCCCCTAGTTAAAATCATAATCAAGCCCCTAGTTTAACTTTTGGGTTGCCATGGCAACCTCCAGGCTTCTTTTTCCTTTTCAGGAATCCCTGAAGGAAAAAAAACCTTTTGGGGGTTTTGCCAAGGGGCCCCCCGGACATTTAAAAAACCCAAACACTTCAGTAAATCAAACAAAATGCAAAAAATAAAAGAAAATTCCAAAAAAAGTTAAAATCAACATAACAAATTTTTTTTTGAGTTAAAAAAAAAAAATTATTTTAAAACGCATTTGTAATATAAAAACTTGGGACCACCCCAAATTTTAAAACTTTTTCTTTGCCGACCAAATCCTTGTGGGAAACAGAACGGGAGTTGTCAGGGTCGCGGGCACAGAAATCCCCTTTTGGAAAGGCCAAAAGCAATTGTCAGGTCGGCGGGCAGCAGGGTCCCCTTTGGGAGGCACAACACCGGAGTTTTCAGGATCGGCTGAGGGGAGCAAGGTCCTTTTTGGGGGAAAACAGTCCTGAGTAAAGGGGGATTCACCCGCTGTTCCCCGAAGGCCTTTGACCCGGGGGGAAATCCATCCATCCAAAACAGGTTTTGTTTCAGGGCTGTCAAATTGCCATGGAACTACTTGGGGGGATGAAGTCTCGCAAGATTTCTGAAAAACCCCCACCTCGGCTGGAAAGGGGGGCAAGGGCCCCGGAGGGGGGGGTGTCACCAAAGTGCCTGTGTCTTTCGTTTTCGGGACCAAATGTCCCAAAAAAGTTGTGGAGAACAAGGCAGTTTGGACCCCCCCACTGTGTGCTCATCCACCTAA
>JAODAL010044186.1:0-33116 GCA_025379985.1 Phyllomedusa bahiana
CCGTACACACATACACACCCGGCTACACGCACGTTACACACACGGCACAGCCCAGGCACGTTAACACACCGGCTCAGCTCAGGCACGTTACACACATGGTCAGCTCACACTTAACAACTCGGCCAGTACAGGCACGTTACCACAGGCTCAGCACAGGAAATTACACACATGGTCGCTACACGTACATTCACACACAGGGGTCGCTACAGGCCTTTAACACTGGCTCAGCTAAAACATAAACACACAAGGCCCCGCTCAGCCGTTTCCCACAAAAAAGCTCAGCTACAGGCACTTACACACATGGCTCAGCTACACTACTTACACACACAACCCCCAGCTACAGACTTACACACCCGGGCTCGTAAGGCATTACCCCACCCACCGCTGGGCCTTTACCAAGGCCCCCCGTAAAACACCCCCAGGGTCATACGGGACTTACACCAGGGGCCACTACAGGCACTTTAACACAACGGCTCGCTACAGGCACGTCACACCGCGGCTCAGTCGGGCACGTTACCACCCGGCTCGCTACGGGCACTTACACACACCGGCCAGCACGGGCCGTTACACACCCCGGGCTCAGCTACAGCACTTTACACACCAGGGCCCATACAGGCACGTTACACACGGGCTGTGGATTGGCAAGCCAAAGCCCGACTCCGACCCCAAATTTTCCCCAAAGCCCCCCCCCAAAGACCCCCGCCCCCCTCTACCGGCGCATTTTTAAAGTGATAATTTTTACTGTAGTAAAATGGAACATTCGCTGTTTTTTTCACCCTTTTAATACAATAATCAAGCTATTAAGGTTTGAAACATGAGAAGCAAAAAGAACAATGTTTTGAACCTTTTGGGTAGAGTTGAAAAAAAAAGGGTTGTATCCAATCGTCTGCAACAACAATGGGAATGTGTGCGGTCTACTACCCAAAGGGCCAGCTACAGTTCCTTGGTTTTCAGACCCAATCCCATTTAGACCCCTCATAAAGATTGCAATAAGACCCCCGTGAACATTACAAAGTTTTTTACCTGCTGTTTTATGCAAATTTTATGGATTTTTTAAGAAAAATTAAATAAATAGACTTTTAAAGAAGAAATTTGATCAAGTGTTTTTTCCCCATGGGAAGATTTAAAGTGGCGGCTTCTTATACATTGGTTGTGCCCCAAGACAAAAGACCTTGTTTTACCCTACGCAAGGGGTATTTACCATAAGCGCTTTTTTTGAATAAAAAATGAGAAAAGACCGGGGTCAGATTTTGGTCAAACCTGCTTAATGATTCAGGCCCCCGGGATTCAGGGAGAGCTGAAAACCCAAAAGGGGGATTTCCCAAATACTAAAAAAATAATACAAATTAACATTTGTTTTTTTAAAAGCAGAACATAACAGTGCAGTTACAGGAAAAAATCTGCGAACAAACAGATCAAAATATTTGCAAGTCAAATTTATGTAATAGGTAAGATAGTATAAAAATTCACAGCCCCTGAAACAAAGCTGTAGTGGATGGGAGATATGGCCTGAAAGTCCAAGTTTAAAAAAAATGTTCCATTTTGTTTTTCGTGTAAAATTATTTTTTGGGATATGACTTTAGAACACAACAAAATTGAAATATGCAAAACACTCAGGAACATTTTGGATCTCTGATTTTGTCTGAGAAATATTTGCCCCCATCAGACCCTGCATACTGACCTCACTCTGAACTCATATTTCCAGGCTAGAGAACGGCCTCTCTACACAAAATGGGTTGGGCGCAAAACGGGGGACCCCAGGGGGAACTCTCTAACAAAGTCAGGGTATAAGGGAAATTTCCTCCCCCTCGTTTTTTTTGGGAAAGTTGATCCTGTACTTTTTGAAAGCAGGGGGAAAAATTTTTGCTGAAATCTGTTTGCCCGGGGGCAGAAACCCTTTTTTCCTGGGGCAGCGCTTGCCCTGCTCCATGTCATCAATTACACTCCTCATGTTGAGGGTGAAATATGGGAGCAGGACCTGGGGGACCCCAATTTTATTTTCTCTTTTCATCAACTACTTTACCAACTTAATTATATTTTTGGGAGTCCCTCCCTTTTAATTTTACGACTCCGACTCCCGCAAAAAAGCTTCCGATCCAAGCTGACTCCAAGCCCCGATTACACACACACCGGGTCACCAGGCAAAACACACACAAGGGCTCACTACAGGCCCTTTTCACACACCAAACGGTATGGGGACGTACACCACGCCCCTACAGGCACATTTACACACACGACTCAGCTACAGGCACGTTAACCACGATCGCACAGACCTTACAACAACCCAAACTACAGGCATTACACAACACTTCATACAGGCCTTACACACACCTCAGCTACAGGCACTTACACACACGACTCACTACAGGCACGTTTCCCCAAAACGCTCAGTACAGCACTTACACCACGCCCGCTACAGGGACTTACCACACACCAGCTACAGGCCGTTACACAACACTCCCGAAAAGGCACTTTACAACAGCTCGCTACAGGGATTACACACACGCCAGCTACAGGCACAAAAAAACGTCACCAGGCAGTTCACACACGCTCAGCTACAGGCACGTTACACACACACTCACTACAGGCACGTTACACACACGACTCCTCAGCACTTTACAACACACTCAGCTACGGGCACGTTAAACACCGCTCCGCTACGGGCACGTTACACACACACTCGGCTAAGGCACTTTTCACAACGACCGCTACAGGCACTAACACAACACTCCTACACACGTTACACACCGACCCCTACAGGCACTTCCACACACTGGGCAAAGGCACGTTACACACACGACCGGCTACAGGCACTTAAACCACACGATTTCGGGCTACGGGCACGTTACACACACGACCGGCAACGGGCACTTTACAACACGACTCGGCTACAGGCACTCTACACACACGACCGTACAGGCACGTTACACACACACTCGGCTACAGCACGTTACAACCGACTCGCACACACTTTTTACACACACGACCGGCTACGGGCACTTACACACACGACTCGGCTACAGGCACGCTACCCCAAACGACCGGCACAGCACCTACCAACGACTCGGCAACAGGCACCACACACACGCCCGGCTACAGCACTTTACACACACCCGGCTACAGGCACCTACCACACGACTGGCACGGGCACCTAACACCGCCGGCTACAGGCACCTACACCACCTCCAAAACCCACCGCTACACACTCGACTCGGCTACAGGCACGCTACACACACGACCGGCACGGCACCTACACACCCTCGGCACAGCACCTACACACACGACTGGGGCTACGGACGTTACCACAAAAATCGCTACGGCACGTTCCCACCACTCGCACTGGCACTTACACACCGACTCGGCACGGCACGTTACCACACACTGGGCTACTGGCACGTTACACACACACTCGGCAGGGCACGTTCACACACGACCGCTACGGCACTTTAACACACGCTCGGCTACGGGCACGTTACAACACCCCGGGTACGGCACTTTACACACACCCCGGGCACGGGCACTTACACACACACCACTAGGGCACTTACACCACACCACTACTGGCACACACACACGACTCAGCTACTGGCCTTTTACCCAGACTCAGCTACGGCACTTACACACACACGGCACAGCACAGGCCGTTACACACAACCGGTCCAGCTACAGCATTTTTACACACACAGGGCTCAGCTACCGGGCACTAACACACACACGGCTCACTACAGGCACTTACACCACCGGCCAGCTACAGGCACGTTAAAACACACGGCTCAGCTACAGGGCACGTTACAACACAGGGCCAGCTACAGGCACTTTACCCCAACACCTCGCACAGGCACTTACACACCCCCAACGGCTCGCTACAGGCACGTTACACACACACACGGCCAGCTACAGCACTTTTAACACCACACAGGGCTCCTACGGCACTTACCACCCCACAGGGCTCAGCTACAGGCACGTTACACACACACACGGCTCAGCTACAGGCCAATTACACACACACACGGCTACTACAGGCACTTACACCACACACGCTCAGCTACAGGCACGTTACAACACACACGCCAGCACAGGCACGTTACACCACACACGGCTCACTACTACTTTTACACACCGGCTCAGCAGGGCACTTAACACACCCGGCTCACTACTGCACGTTACACACACACCACAGCTACTGGCACTACACCCACACGGCCGCTACTGGCACGTTACACACAGGCACAGTACGGCACTTTACACCACGGCACGCACGGCACGTTACACACACACGGCCACACGGGCACTTACACACACACGGCTCAGCAACAGGCCATTTTACACACACACGCTCAGCTACAGGCACTTTTACAACACGGACAGCTACTGGCACGTTACACACACGGCACAGCTACTGGCACGTTACACACACACACGACACAGCGCCAGGCACGGTACACACACAGGGCACAGCTACAGGCACGTTACACACACAGGGCTCAGCTACAGACACATTAACCACCCCCAACGGCTAGCCACGGGCACTTACACACACCGGCTCACCACGGGCACTTACACACACACGGCTCAGCCACAGCACGTTACAACACGCCCCTCAGCCACACACTTTACCACACGGGGCTCACTACAGGCATTTTACACACACCGGCTCACACAGGCAGTTACACACACGGGCTCACTAAAAGGCACGTTACACACACAGGCCACTACAGGCACGTTACACACAAACGCCAGCTACGGCACGTTACAACACAGACCAGCTACGGACGTTACACACACACGCTCAGCTACAGGCACGTTACACACACGCACAGCTACTGGCACTTACACACACACTCATACAGGCCGTTACACACACACCTAGCACAGGCATTTTACACAAAAACGGCACAGTACGGCATTTACACACACGGCACAGCTACGGCACTTACACACACGGCACAGCTACGGCACTTTTACAACACACACTCACACAGGCACTTTTAACACACTCTGTGCATAATCCTGATAATGACTCCCCCCCTCCGTGACTCACACAGTCCTGGCAGTACACAGCAGTCAATGACTTCCCCCCCTCCATGTGACATCATCCCAGCCCCGGGCAGTACACAGTATCACATAAACTCCTCCCTCCATGTGACATCATCACAGGTCCTGATAGTACACAACAGCAGGTACCTGGCTCCTGTCCTGTGGGTGGAGGAAAGTGTGTGGGCCCAAAGGGGTAACTGAGACCCTATTTCACTTTTTTGTATTAGGGCCCGGGCACGGGTGTGAAAATTTTTTAACCCCTTCATCACTAACTGTTTTGAGTCTTAAACCCTAGCTGACCCTCCAGTGACTATACAACACAATATCAGCCGCATTGCACTGGCACTAAAAACCAGTCAGAGGAAACATAGGAATTTTAAGGTTCCCATTTGGATTGAGGTTACCTGGCCGAAGGTAGATGGGCGTTTACAGTTTAGATAAAAAATGTGCAATAATAACCTCAAGTTTTTATTTATCAAAAGTAGCAGAAATGCTTTTCCAATAATATCTTTTGTCCTCTTTTTTTTAGTGCTAGTAGAGCTGCTGATATTGGCTTGTGTTTGTATTTTGCTGCCACACCAGTACCTATGCTCATTTAAAAAAAATACAAATTTTGGGGATGGCAGCCAAAAACGTGTTTTCCTCAGTGACTAAGCCCTCGGGGGGTGCACACCGCAGGGGGGGGCTGTATGTTGGGGGGGAAGATGTCCGGGACAAGTGGTCTCCAGAGAGAAAGGGAGGGACGGGTTATTACTGCTCCCCGTCACTGTGTACAGGGGCTAAAGACCTCATGTATCCCGTACAGAGACCCTTTTGGCTTTCCCGTCCCGGGGGCAGTGATCACAGGTGAGGTCCCCTGGGTTTTGGGGGTTTAAAGGGTTTTTTCCACTTTTTATTGTTTTTAGTACAGGGTAGAAAACATACACTTCCCTAAAAA
This sequence comes from Phyllomedusa bahiana, assembly GCA_025379985.1. Classification (NCBI taxonomy): domain Eukaryota; kingdom Metazoa; phylum Chordata; class Amphibia; order Anura; family Hylidae; genus Phyllomedusa; species Phyllomedusa bahiana. Next base: position 5,975 of record JAODAL010044186.1, read on the forward strand.
TTACCTCTAGCAGTGTCTTATCCTGTCTAACTAAGAAAATCGAACCCAGCAACACGACCATTTAGTAGGGATGCACGGTCTCCAAACCCCTGAATCCACGGGGTATCACTCTTCACCTGATTCCCTATGAAGGTACTTGGGGTGGGCGTCCTGATTACAACAACCTACATCAAAATGAAATAAAGAGTCAGCATCCAGTGGATTCCAAAAAAGCTGCTTTTATTCATCCAAAATATCTATGAATGTGCAGCGCTCCAAACTTTAAAGAATGTATAGGTATTTTGTAAGAATAAAATAAGCTTTTTGCACTTTCTTGTGACCCACTGGATGCTGCCTTTTTACTTCATTTTGGTGGTTTGTCTTATCAGGTCTGTCGGTGTCTGTGGAGAAGGCGCTGCACATTCTTCTCTCTGTCTCATCTTTGATTTCAGGTTAATTTATTACCAACATGATATCAGCAAGTCTACAAGTTACTGAGGAAGATACTAAAACAAACAAATTATTACTTATTTCGTTGCCACATAGATGACGTGTGACCCTGTTACTGACTGCCGGGAGGCCACATGCTGTGTGTGGAGGTCACATGACTGTTCAGTCCATACAGTTACTCCATGGCAGCCATTACTATAGACAGGATTGGGCTGTACCACGGCTGCAGCACTGGTGTAATAGAGAGAGAGCAGAATGTATAATACACCTGGGAGATGAGCTCCTGATCACTGTCCTCCTCAGGACTTTGCGGCTGCTGCTGTGCTGTTGCCTATCTGCTTCTAGTACAGCAGTGCAGATCTATAACTCTTTTTGTTTGCTCGCCTTGGACTCCTGTTGTGTAAAGGACACCAATTTTTGCAGGACAGAAGAGTGTCAGGTTCAGGAGCTGGTTAGTCCATGGCTGGCGTTGATAAGTGCATGGAATCCTTTTTGAAAAACGGGGTGAGAAATGTAAGCTCCGCTTGCTGTTTCCTCACATGTGAGCACCAGAACTTCTTACCATGGTAGAACAGCTCTATTTGCTATGTGGTCACCACTGGACCACTATACCATCCCTGTGTGGTTCCAAATTAAGAAGAAAATAATTCTGAGCTTGTGGAGAGTACACAGAAACCCTAAACACAGATCCTGTGGCAAGTTGTGGTTTATTAACAGCTAGCATCAGTTTTTAAATTTCAATAACAAGGAGCAGAGCCAAGGAGGCGCAGGTTTTTTGACAAACAAGGAGGCGCAGGTTTTTTGACAAACAAGGAGGCGCAGGTTTTTTGACAAACAAGGAGGCGCAGGTTTTTTGACAAATCATTAACTACTAAACAAACTGAGATCTAATATTATTAATTATTTCTGGAATGCATCATAATCTATGTATACTACATTTCAGATCACTAATACTGAGATGTTCCAGAATGAGGGCAACGTGTGATACCGTGTTTCCCCGAAAATAAGACACTCCCTAAAGTAAGACATAGCAGAGATTTTGTTGAATTCCCTAATATATGCCCACCCCTCCCCTGAAAATAAGACATAGCGGAAATCATTGCTGCAGCTCCCCATACACAGGGCCTGTCCCAAGGGTGGGCAGAAGAGAAAGGTGAGATCCTTTGCGATCAGTCACTGCAGCTGCCATAAAATGTCAATTACATAAATATATCCTATGGCTTGTGACTCTAAACTTTAAAGGAGTTGTCTCACTACAGGCTTTCAGCCTACTTCAAAAATCCTATGCTACCAGACACACTGAATTCTGGGCAATGTGCCTCTTGTCTGCCTCTTCTCCCTCCCCTTCCACCCTTCCCTCATGCACACAGACAGCTCTCCTCCTCGACAGCAGTAAACTTCTATACAGCAGGGGGATTCGGCGAGGGGGTTTGCTGCCAGGGTTAACCCAGCGAGTGGCCTGCCTAGATCTGCTGCAGGCTCTTGCTGCTCCTCATGCCACAGAGTCAGGAGAACAGACAGGTGAGAGGCTGATCTATGAGTGTGGAGTCCAGAGGTCTGGTGAAGCTGATATATGCAAAAATCAGAGTCAGGGGGAATGCAATGTTTCCTATACCCCTTGCTTTAGTCATACAAATCTCCACGACTCTCAAGCCCACAAACAAACAAACCCTGTCAGAACAAACACAGGGCAACTGTGAAGTGAAATACTATAATCAAGAATGTCACTAATACAGCATAGCATGAACCATCCCACCATGCTCCCATGAACAGTTCTATTAGTATAGTTCAAAGCTCCACAGACACATCATGATTATAGTACCACACTTCAACCATACACTGCAGCACATCATACTTGACCACAGATCCTCCACATCTCTGCTCTCCTCAAATCTGTGTAGAGTAGCTGGATGGAGCAGCACACACAGGTTAATCCACACAGAAACCCCCCTCCCTTCCCTACAGAAGCATACTGTGTATGGAGGGGCTACTGTGCTGAATAGAAAAATCAGATGAAGCACCAGCACTGACAGCCATAAGATAAAATCAACAGGTAGGCAGTGCAATAGTGATTTGAGAAGCAGATGCACTCATCCAACTACCAGGTATAACACAAAAATCAGTAGACATTTGTAATGAACATATATTGCAAAAGCTGCTTGTTTTTTTAAAAATCTTTTAAATTAAAACCCAATCAGTTGTAGCGATCCAACCCCTGATTAAGATAATATACACCACTAGTATAGCATGAGCTATAATATATTAAATTTAGTGGAAAAAACAAGACCTCCCCAAGAAAATAAGACATAGTGCATCTTTAGGAGCAAAAAGTAATATAAGACGCTGTCTTATTTTCAGGGACACGGGATAGTAGATTCTCATCCTCATGGGCATCTAGCCTTGAATTAAGAAGTGAGATCACAGATTCAGTAGAATAAGCATTACACTCGGTAAATCTAGCTAGAGGATCAAAACCATAGTTTACTCAAGTTTTCATAATTTATATCACATTTTCCTCCTTTGTGATCCAGAAGCACACCTTTCCACATCCAACAGGAACTTAACCTGATCTAGTCTTCAAGTAAAGGACTTGTTAACTCTTCACCTGATTTCCCATGAAGGTGCTTTTGGGTCGGCTTCCTGATTACAACAACATACATGTAGTATAGTTCACAAGGGGCCTTTTGCTGACTGCAGCTTTAATTTTCCAAAAAGTATAACACTTAAAATAGGTTAACACAAATATAATTACTATAGATATATATAGGTAGATAGTGAACTTACTATACTTAATCTTCTAGCTTTACCAGTTGAATGCTGAGATCCAGTGAGGAAGGTGCAGTGGATGTGCTTTAAGTAGTCTTATTGACTGTACCTTGAGAGATGCCATATAGAGGATGCCATATAGATGATGACATATAGAAGTCAAAACAGATTCTCTTCTGCAGCTCTGTGTGACATGTCTGGTCAAAACAGAGATACAGCAGAAATGTGACCTCACAGAACAGGAGGAGTAACAGAAAGCAAAGACACATGGGAATAACATCATCAATAGCGTAACATTAACCATATTTACAAACAAAGCAACATGTGGTACAAACATATACCAACATAGTATACAGCCAGGGCTGTGGAGTCGGAGTCGTCATAAAAGGGACCGACCGACTCCCAAAATATATAATAAAGATGGAGTCCTGTTAAATCGATGCAGTGCAAAGAGCAAGAGGAATTGTGGTCCAGCCGATCTACTGTTTCCCATATCTTCAGCCTCATCACATGTAAGGTATGTCATTGAATGACATGGAGCAGGCAAAGCCGCTGCCCCAAAGGGGAAAAGAATTCTGCTTCCAGGGCAAAACAAATTTCAGCAAAAAGATTCATCACCTGCTTTCAAATGAAGTAGAAGCGTTCAAACAATCCTCAAAACTACTAGGGGCATGAGGCCAAATCCTTTATACCCTGACATCCTGTAGAGAGGTAGCCCCTGTGGTCACTGCTTTGCCCCAACCACAAGTTTTAGTATAGTAGAGAGCCGTTCTCTAGCCTGGAAATAATGAGAATCAGATGTGTAGGTCAATGTATGCAGGATCGATGGAGGCAATATTATTTCTCAGAACAAATTCAGATGAGACTCCACAAATGTTCCTACATGTTTTGGCATATTTTACAATTTTTTTTGGTTCCTAAAGTCATATCCAATAAATAAAAAATACACACTGACAGCAAAATGGTAACAATTTTGAACATGTGAGACTTTCAGGCTCATATCACACTATCCACAACAGCTTTGTATATGAGGCACTGTAAATTAACTACAGTTGGTCATCTTACACCTATACTATACATAAATTTATGACTTGCAAGTATTTTAGCATCGCTTAGGTGCTGCAGATATATTCCCCCCCCCCCCTTTCCTAGTAACTGCATTGATTACTGTTTTGCTCCTAAAAATCAAAATGTTAATTATTATTATTTTTTGTTATATTTGGTAATCACCATTGGTTTTCCAGCTCTGCCCTGAATCCTCTTGGGACCTTCTGAATTAGAATTCAGATCGCACATCTTGATCAAATCTGATTCCCAAGCAGACTCTCTACATTCCCATGTTGGTGCAGACAGACTTGGATACAAATACAGCTTTTTCTTAAACTCTACCCACAAGTGATCAAAAGATCAAAACATTATTACCCTTTTGTTTGTCAGTGTCTGTTCTAACTAAATAGCTTGGTTATTGTATCATAAGGTGATAAACAGCCTGATGTTACCATTTTACTACAGTAAAGTTATCACTTTAACATGCGCCAGGTATGAGGGAGTCGGAGTCGGAGGTTTGGGAAATTGAGGAGTCGGAGTCGGGACTTTGGCTTGCCGACTCCACAGCCCTGTATACAGCAGATATCCAATAATAATGAAATCTAGATTATCTGGGACAGCACACTCCCAATCTGAAATCAATAGGATTTCACTAGTTTTACTAACATTTACTAACAGGAGTAATGTTCATCTGGTGTTCCAAAAAAGATTCTGAAACCTGAAAGACAAAATGAAAACAAGCAAAACAAAACAATAACGGATAAGGGAAAAAGACCGGGGGTTTCATGCCATCCTAGTCAGAAAACAGCCAAATTTGAACAACAAGTTAATCAAAAGTTTTTTTGAAATTTCCCTTCGGTTTTGACTGCGACAAATTTCATAAGAGACAAGATAACTCAGACATAGCCCTTACTTTTTAACACCTTGGAAATGTCGCTTTGGGGTTTTTCCCCCTTACAAAATGTCCTACCAGGGTAGTAACATGGTGATGGCCAGGAATAATGAAAGTATTTCTTTCTGACATCTTCGTCTTGGCCCTTGTGATGGTGTGAGCGAGCCTTAGACATTTGGAAAAGTGTCCAAAGCAATGGCAGCCCAAACCAGCTCTCTCTTTAACTTGAGAAAAGGGGGATTACTTAAAGACAATCTCTGAATCGTTGCAATCTTGGAGATTGAAGATGTTTTGATCAGAAGTTTCTCTTCTCTCATTCAGGAACTCGGGACCTGTCAACTAAGAAGAGTTTTCAAAAGCTCTAACAGATGATGGCCTGGTGGCCCCAATCGGGGGTTTTAGATACAGGGAACATAGTCCTTTCCCAGGTTGGAGGACTTCCAATTCCTTTCTTTACTGACAAGAAGCATTTGACGTTGATATATAACCTAGAACATTCTTGCGGTCTGTATAAAACTGAATTTCATTCACATGAACATCTAGCTCTCACTGTATATAGTCTGCAGTATATCTAAAGCTAGTACAGTTAAAGTTCAAGCATAGCGATAGTATGCTCAGGCTTAGGAGCTGATTTGGCTTTCCCAAATAGAAATACAACATGAGCTTTATTGCAAGAGTATTACCTTCAAGTAGGCGACAGCTGTTATGGCCTCAGTAATGCCTAAAAAGATGTGGATTTCCTTTTTTTGGCTTGTGGCAAGAGTCTAAAATTAGCATCGGGTAGGGAACCCTATGAAGGGCAGTAAGATTTTTTTCCAAGACCCCCTTTTCGCTTTTTTTTGGAAGAAAAAGGGACCTCCCCCCCACCCCAAAAAATTCTGGGGCGCAAAAAACTGAGGGATCATATGGGCATTTTTTACTGAGAAACCCCAAAAGCTTGAAAATAGCTTAGCTGTACAATTAACTTGAAAACCAAAGAAATCATTCAAAAAATCCCACCTTAAACTCAGACTTCTCAGTATTATGTTTTGCCCCTCTCTTGGGTTTCAAGTCTTTAAATTGTGGATGATCATGGCAAAAGGCTTTTTATCACTCACCATTTTGGGAAATTTTTGTTTTAAAAGCAAGCTTTAAAAGCAACCTTGCATCCTTTTGACAAAATTAAGCAAGGATTTGAGTGCGTTGTCCATGTAGAATTCTCTTTCAATGAAATGTCGGGCATTCTTACCAAACTCTGACTTACCATCAGAAGCGTCCTTTGGGGCCATATGTAGCAACACGGGTAAGGGACCGTTACCGAAGACTTTCATGTGGTATTCAACTATTTCCTTGTTAGTGCCGTTGTCTTGGTGCCAGCGAAACTTGAGGTAATTTTTGTGATCTTTTGCCAAAAAACAAGGAACAGCAGAATGAGACGGGCTCCATTCAAATTTTTCAAAGCACTCTTACAAGATTTGGTCATGTCGGGACCTTTTGGGGAAAGAACGCATTCAGCGATACACACAATTCTTTCGTTTGATTGGAATACCACTCTGATCTGGTTAGGTCTTCACTGACGACGTACTCCAAGGAAGGGAAGATGCAGACACACTTCATGTTCTTGCAAAGGTGGAGCTGGCTCTTCATGGTCATTGTGAAATATCCTCTCCATGAAGGCTGCAGTGATCTTTCATTTTGGGCTTCCTTTTTAATGTACATTGTAAGGAGATGAATATGGATAATGTCTGTTCTCGGTTGTTTGGAAGCCTGGTTCTTACAATTCAAAAAGGTAAGGGTGAAACCTAGTCATTAGATTCATCTTTAAAGAATCCACTGTCCATTATTTTAATAAACTCTTTGTCTTCTATGGACAAGGTGTCATGATTGTGCCTGACACACCCCCGGCTATTGGCTCTGGCCGCCGGCCACGGCCGGTAAGACATAAACCATGGTTTTTGACCTAATGCCACGTTTCTTATTACCAGTGGGGAACGGGGTTTTTAATTCTTGCTGGGTGCTGATTGATTCCTGGCCAACGCCATGGCCAGAATTTTCCCTAGCACACTCCTAGCTAACTTTGTTCTTTCTTGAGTGCCCAGCTTTTTCTCTCCCTATCTGGTCTTTTTTTCCTTTCTACCTATTGCCTCAGTTCTACCTGTCTTCTGTTCCTATACAGTATAAGGTCTCTGCTTCCTTCCCTCTACGTCTGCTATAGAGGTCTTTTTGCCTGTAGCAAGCGTTTCCTTCTGCTATCCTTTCTGTTATCTGACCCTGTTGTGCTACCGACTATTCTCTCTCTCAGTGATTTTGTACTGCTGCGCCCGACTGGTATTGACCTTTGCTTGGACTCAGTTTACCCCTTCGTCTCATATTTTTTGTACCTCGCTTCCTGTTCTGTTACCGACTTGGACCGCCTGACCACATGTACTTGTTCTGTGTTTGTTTGTGCCTGTCTGTGTTGCACTTTGCTCAGTGCAGTCACTAGTCTTCTGGTTGGGGCCGGCCTATTAAGGAGTTGGGTTTCCCAAAAGGCAGGGTCAGAGGCTGGGACCAGTGTCAGGGCCTCACTTGTCTGTGTTTTTGTGTGTGTCCCTGACTGGGCCCTGACATAGCAGGACCTTACCCTAATTAACTCCACCGGCGGTTTATTATGAATACCGACTTGTCGGTCACGATCGCCTGGACGAGTTGACAACTCAGTTTCAGGGCATGGCGGGGCTTATTAACCAAATCTCAAAACGACTGGACGCCATAATTACCCCGGCACCCAGTCTTGCTGCCCCGTCTGTATCCGTACCTGCCTCTGTGTTTGTGAATCTAGCATCCGTTATAAATCTAAGATGCTTCTACCGGATCGCTTTGATGGAAATCCGACAGGTTCCGAACTTTCGGGAATCCTGTCACCTGTTCTTCCGCTTCAATTTTTTCCCCACGAGGCCAAAAAGGGAAGCTTTTGTGGTGTCTCCCTCCGGGGCCCACCTCAATTTTTGGGCACAGCAGCCCCCTGACCCTGAAAGGAGTTCGATTACAATTTTTCAGGTTTTGGGGCCAGTCTACTCAACCCAATCGGGGGGGCATGGGCAAAACCACCTGCTATCTATTCAGCGGGGGCCCCCGCTGGGCTGAAGACTATTTTTTGATTCCGCCAATGGTGAAGACCGGTGGTCGCCCAAACCCCCCTTAAAACCCTCTTCAGACAAGGTCTATCTGATGCAGTAAAGGATGCTATGGCACCATCCAACCCCTGAACATTAAATGACTTTATCTCTACATGACTATTGACGAAAACAAAGAAGACTCAGAGAGAAACAAGGGGTTCGACTGTTTAATTGAAGTCAGATTTTTTTTGTTAACCTCTTCTGCCTTCTCTGAAAATTCTCCCCCCTTCAATCCTCACACCTTCTCCTGAAGGAAGAACCAATGTGTTGGGTTTTACATCTGCTCCACCCGGGGGAAAATTGGTTGGAGAAGCCTTTGCTTTATTGCGGAAAACCCAACCATTTTCTGAGGGACTGTTCGACTAGGCCCAAGTCACCCCGAGGAAACGCCAAGTGCCTGAGTAATTTCAAGGAAGGTAAGTCGGGTACAGCAGTACAAAAGTGAGGCCCTGACACTGGTCCCAGCCTCTGTCCCTGCCTTTTGGTGACCCAACTCCTTAATACGCCGGCCCCAACCATAAGACTAGTGACTGCACTGAGTAAAGTGCAACACAGACAGGGACAAACAAACACAGAACAAGTACACGTGGTCAGACGGTCCAAGTCGGTAACAGAATGGGCAGCGAGGTACAAAAACATGAGACGAAGGGGTAAACGGAGTCCAAGAAAAGGTCAATACCAGTCGGGCGCAGCAGTACAAAATCACAGAGAGAGAGAATAGTCGGTAGCACAACAGGGTCAGATAACAGAAAGGATAGCAGAAGGAAACGCTAGCTACAGGCAAAAAGACCTCTATAGCAGACATAGAGGGAAGGAAGCAGAGACCTTATATAGGAACAGAAGACAGGTAGAACTGAGGCAATAGCAGAAGGAACAAAATACCAGATAGGAGAGAAAAGCTGTAATTCAAGAAAGAACAAAGTTAACTAGGAGTGTGCTAGAAGATTCCTGGCCACGGGCGCTGGCCAGGAATCAATCAGTACCCAGCACAGAATAAATCCAGTTCACACTGGTAATAAGAAACGCAGCATTAGGTCAAAAACCATGGTTTACGTCGTACCGGCCGTGGCCAGAGCCAAAAGCCGGGGGTGTGTCAGGCACAATCATGACACAAGGTTAATTTGTTGTCATCATGTGTTGTACAAAACAATTACCTTCCTAAGTCATCATAAGGGGTAGGAATGATGTCCAGTGCCTGGATGAGGTTAGAAAATCTTTCTTTTACTTCATAATGATAAGAGAATGGCTTAAAGTGAGTTGTACGACCATTTTGGAGCATATACGTTTTAAAGGAGCTCACTTGAGATGGTTTATGGCTCTTATTCAAACATAAATTGCCCCAATTACCCAGCCTAAGTCAAGTCTTTGTGCAAATGGGCCATCATCTGGACCATTGCATTGTTGATATACCTTATGGACTCTCGGAATATCTCTTCCGAGTAACAGCAGGATATTGGCATTCATGTCCATTAGAGGAATCTCGTGAGCTAGGTGTCTCAAGTGGGGATGATGATACGCAGCTTCTGATGCAGGAATTTATTCTCTCTTTTTAGGTATCTGGTCACATTCAATTAATGTTGGTAACGGTGTGTGAGCATTCCCTTTAATTGAAGAGATGACGTATTCAGTGGCTCTTGTGTCAGAAGTCTTTACACGACCTGAGCAGATATATTTTGTTGCTTCGCCCTTTATAGCAAAGATCTCAAAGAATTTAGGCTTTGCTAGAGTGGTGTTGCTTTGTAGGTCTATAATGGCATACATTTTGGTGGCCTTTTCAGATTGACCTTCGGGGTAGACCTTGACCAAACACACATTGGTACAGCTTTTGGGACCATTCTTTCTGCCACATTTTTCCAGGAAGAGGAGACCATGGTTGTGGCTGAATCTTGAGCAGATGACTCCCAGCCATTCATTGCGACAGTCTTTTGCAATGTTGACTAAAGAAGCACGCTCCAAGTTCCTTGAGAGTATGTCTGTGTTCTTGCAAAGTCTTTGCCCTGAGCCCATGATATTCTTTTAGAGGATGAGGTCTTTTGTGACTAGGGTCCCTTAAGTCTTTACATTTGTTTGTTGTGTTATCATATCTTGAAAATGATGATGAAGCTGGTAGAGCTGATTGTGTGAAGTCAAAACTGAGATGATTCATCTGAGCTTGGTTACTGATGAATCTGGAAAAATAGGAGAAAGGGGGAAAAGACACATTGTGTATCTGGAGCCTTGGTTTTCCCATTTTTCTTGTTTACCATGTGGTAGTTTGGACACCACTGGATTGACACCATGAGCAGTGTCAAGGTAACTCAGTCCTGACAGGTGTAGGTCCTATTTAGGCAATTCTAATTCTTTGGGTAGGTCACTCATCTCTTAGAGCTTGCGATTGTCCTTGCTAGTAATCTTTGGGAATGCTTGAAGTCTCATAAATAAGGCACTTTCTATAGCTTCAGAACTGCCATAGGTCTGTTCAGTTTTCTCCCATGCTGCAGCAAGACCTTCTTCTGAGTGGCATATATGAACCTCTCTCAATGACTTACCCTTTCTGCAGATTGTGGACCTAACCAGTTGACAAGCAAGTCAAGTTCTTCTTTGGTAGTCAAGCTAAGATAATTGATTACTGTTTCAAAGGTTGAGTTCCATGTTCTATAGTTTTCAGCACGGTCGTCAAACTTTGAGAAACCAATGTTTATCAACTCTCTGTGTATCATACATTTGGCAAAATCCGACATGTCTCATCTCCCACTCCTTGTTGCTGGATTACATTGTGGTGTCTCTGGCGTATGAGGTTGAGATAAACGAGGACAAAATGATGTAGCATAAGGATTAAGCTGTGGTTTAGTCTCTGGAGCATCTGCTAACTGGATGTTGGAAATTACTTTGTCATCTGTGAGTGGCAATATCTGTTGCTGCATGGGTACATCTGTGTGGTAAGTTACTGTTTTGAGAGTTAAATGGGTTTTATCATTACATTAAATGGTCTTCAGAATAAGGGGACAGTGAAAACAAGCAACTTTCCAATTGGATGTCAATTGCAAAGCTGTCTTGTTTTCACAGTTTCCCTTATCTTCGTTTTCTGTAAACACTGTTTCCCAGTGCCAGTCGGATTCCACCTTCTTTGATTTCATTGGCTGACGGCTCTACTAATTTCATTCTTTCTGGCCCCCGGTCATATTCACGGGAGCGTGCATTCCTGCCTTTCTCACTCAGAATAAGGGGCCGGCAACTTTTCACTCTGCACAGCCAGCAGCTGTACAGTAACTGTAGCTGCTTCTACAATCAGAAAACAGCTGAGTTGTGCTCGGTGCCTAATGCTCCTGCATGTAAACATAGAAAGGAGACAGATCTGTGCTGCTCTGGAAGAGTTCATAGAAGACAGGATTCAACTGTAACAAACCTCCAGCTGTGAGAGGAGAAGAGAGCAGTGCTCTGAGTTCATAGAAGACTGTCTAGACTGAATGCAGGGCTGTGGTATTTAAACAAACAGCTGTTACAAAATAACACTGCATAGGGAGAGGAACGACACAGTGACATGTGGACTCAGACAGAGGTGGGGGGGGGAAGAGCAGGGATGTGCTATTCCCTCCCACTGATCTCAAACAAACACACTGACTCAGGAGCGAGCACGAACAGTGAAGGGGGGATGATGTCATCTCCCTTCAGTTACGAAACACCCAGCTGGGAGGGGAAGAAACGCCCCTGGATTTGAAGACCTGAGAAACTGAAAGTACAATGAAACAGACTAACTGATGAAGCGATACATCCACTTTAAGAATATAGTTTGTGTCCTTTGATTTCTAAAGCTCTCCTACCCTTCCCTGTTCCTCATTTCCACCCTCTGTGCTCTCTTCTAAATATATCCCAAGCTTGTGGATCTAGAGCACCTGTTTTTGTCATACTTGCCTTCTTATTCTTATAACTATCCTTGCGGTCTTTCCCCAGGGTGTACCCTGTTTTTCAAATTTGCCACAAGCCATCTCCGGTCTGGCTCTAAGACACTTTCTACCCTGGGAGCTTTCAGTGTTGGGACACTTTGGATTAACCCTAAATTGTCTCCTCTCTTCATTCCCTCCTCTACCTTCTTCCACAAGGTGTAGTACTCATGTGAGATTGCAATGTTCTTTGAACATGTTCATTGAGGCGCTTCCTATACAAACTATTCAGCTCATGTTCTCATCCAACATCTACACTTTAATGTCTGCTCAAATGTTTCCACGTATTATCTGCAGTGATTATACTTTTACATGTGATTTTTAATTTGTCTCATATTCTTTCCATTCAGGTTTCTACATTGAGGAACCTCTCTATTGATACTGTGTATAAAGGGTAATTCTCGTATTGAGTTGACAAGAATGAATGGAGCAAAGGAAAAGATGGCGAAGAGTATTTTAAATCTCACCCTAGAGATAATCTTCCAGCTTACTGGAGAGGTAAGAGATTCTGATGATGTCACATTACATCATTCTTATCTATGGTAATAACAGATGATATGACTGGAGAGGGGAGAGATTCTGATGATGTCACATTGCAAACATTCTTATCTATGGTAATAACAGATGATATGACTGGAAAATTAGGGGCTCGATGATGTCACATTACATCATTCTTTTCTAGGTAAATAACAGATGATAGACTGGAAGGGGAGAGATTCTGATGATGTCACATTACATCATTCTCTATGGTAATAACAGGGGATATGAAATGGAGAGGGGAGGGGGCTCTGATGATGTCACATTTCATTATTTTTATCTATGGTAATAACAGATGATATGACTGGGGAGGGAGAGATTCTGAAAGATGTCACATTACATTTATTATCAAAGGTAATAACAGATGATATGACTGGAGAGTGAGAGAGTCTGATGATGTCACATTACATCATTCTTATCTATGGTAAGAACAGATGATATGACTGGAGAGGTAAAAGATTTTGATGATGTCACATTACATCATTCTTATCTATGGTAATAACCCAAAGATAATGACTGGAGAGGGGAGAGATTCGAGATGTCACATTACATCATTATCTAGGTAATAACAATGATATGACTGGAGAGTGGAGAGATTCTGATGATGTCACATTACATCATTCTTATCTATGGTAATAACAGATGATATGACTGGAGAGGGGAGAGATTCTGATGATGTCACATTACATCATTCTTATCCATGGTAAGAACAGATTATATGACTGGAGAGGTGATGGATTCTGATGATGTCACATTACATCATTCTTATCTTTGGTAATAACAGATGATATGGCTGGAGAAGGGAGGCGGCTCTGATGATGTCACATTGCATCATTCTTATCTATGGAAATAGCATGATATGACTGGAGAGGGGAGGGGGCTCTGATGATGTCACATTACATCATTCTAATCTATGGTAATAACAGATGATATTACTGGAGAGGGGAGGGGGCTCTGATGATGTCACATTACATCATTCTATGGTAATAACATGATATGACTGGAGTGGTAAGAGATTCTGATGATGTCCCATTACATCATTCTTATCTATGGTAAATAACAGATGATATGACTGGAGAGGTAAGAGATTCTGATGATGTTCACCATTACATCATTCTTACTATGGTAAAACAGATGATATGACTGGAGAGGTAGAGATTCTGATGATGTCACATTACATCAATTCTTATATATGGTAAGAAACAGATGTATGACTGGAGAGGTAAGAGATTCTGATGAGTCACATTACATCATTCTTATCTATGGTAATAACAGATGATAGACTGGAGAGGGGAGAGATCAGATGATGTCACATTACATCTTCTTATCTATGGTAATAACAGAAATGACTGGAGAGGGGAGGGGGCTCTGATGATGTCACATTACATCATTCTATGGTAATAACAGATGATTGACTGGAGAGGGGAGGGGCTCTGATGATGTCCCATTAATCATTCTTATCTATGGTAAAACAGATGATATGACTGGAGAGTAAGATATTCTGATGATGTCCCATTACATCATCTTATCTATGTATAACAATGATATGACTGGAGAGGGGATGGACTCTGGAAATGTTTGTAGTGATATTTATCAATGTATCTCCCAATTAACAGGATTTCACAATAGTGAAGAAGACCGCTAGTGAGTCCTGCCTGGCCCCTGAGATCAGAGGGCCTCCACTTCACTGCCTGGTGCAGGAGGAAATCAATGAACAGAAGATCCTAGAACTCACCAACAAGATCATTGAGCTGCTGACTGGAGAGGTGATGCTGCTGGGAATGCTGGGATATTATACAGTAACACCACTGGAGGGGTCTGGGTGCTGACTGTATCATTGTGTGTACAAAAACTTTGTTTGGCTCTGCACAGAGCCAAACAAAGTTTTTTGTAGTCTGTATGAGGAGTGGCTGCCTCATTGGCTTATTGCACTCCACCTACCTCTGTTAAAACAGTGCAGGATTATTCAGTAGCTAGTCCTTTCATTCCCAGAGATGTTGTAGTCTGAACAGGCTCCAAGAGAGGTAACCCTTTAGTGTTAGGAACTCACCGGTGCTGGGATCCCCTTGACGCAATTGGGAGGTGAGCGTAAACATTTTTGATCAAAACTGTGAACTAAGAATCACAGGTTTTCATATTTCCTTAGCAGTAATGCATTTTCAAAAATTCCTATATACCTTTGATGTTTTACTTAGTTTTTAGTGTGCCACTGATATTTGGAATAGATGTATGTATCATTGTGTGTGTCAGGCTCCTATAAGGTGTCAGGACGTCGCTGTCTATTTCTCCATGGAGGAGTGGGAGTATTTAGAAGAACATAAGGATCAGTACAAGGATGAGAAGATGGAGGATCAGCAGCCGCTCACATCTCCAGGTAATTCCTGTTCATAACTGTTCATAAACTCGTAAACCAGTAATGGGTTCTATAGAGCTAAGAGGAGATGGGCTTTTATCTTCACTAAGAAAAAATGCTACAGCTGCCCATAAAAGGGGGTAAAGAGGAAACCTTCCAGGGATAAAGTTGTTGATTCCATTCCTTTACTTAGGTGGGGTACAGTCTGACTCAATTTGTTAATATTATCAGGTTAAAAAAAAATTGGCTTTGTTCTACTGGGTTACAAGGCCTGTTATGTTCATTGACCCGTATCATTGGTTACACGCTTTTGCAGGTGTAAAGCTTATAAAACTGGTTGGTCATTGACCATCAGTAGAGAACCACATGGGGGAGAGCATATCTGCAAGGTTATAACTGCATCATGTAGTTCTCCAGCTTATGTCCATGGGATCGTTACATTGTTCTGTCATGGTTAATGACAGAGAACCTCTCTCAAGCTTAGTGATTAACCCCTTAAGCCCCAGGCCTGAAAAGTAGTTAATGACCAGAAGATTTTTTTAGTTTTTGCCTCCTTGCGTTTCACAGGTGTTTTTTTATTATTTTTTCAATGTCGCAGTTGTATGAGGCCTTGTCTTATTCAGGACTAGTTGTACTTTCTAAGTTCACTTAGAAATTATTGCAGAATAAAATTTTTTTTTTGTTTTTTTACTTTTTTTTCTACACCATTCACATTTCACACTTAATAACTTGTTAGATTAATTCTACAGGTTATTACGGCCGTGTGGATACCTAATATGTGTAGGATTTTATTTGTGTGTGTAATATATGCACAATTATTTTTTATTAAATATTTATTTTATTTTTTTATTAATTTTTTTTACACTTTTTTAATATTTTTTCCGTTTTTTTTTTTTTATCCCATGAAGGGAGAACTGTTTTACTATTTTTTTTTTAAACACTTAGTAATGTATTAGCATATTCATATATGGTAATACATTGTAATCTGTGTCACTTTGACACAGGCAGTGATCTGGACAGCACACAGTGTGGCCTGGTCACTGGCTTCATGTTCCGATCACCCGACAGAGCAGGGGAACCCTTTGATTGCGCTGCGGTAATGCACCACCGCAATCAAATGGTTAAAGCACTGGGTTGCGGAGGTCGCCGCAAACCAGCCGACGTCAAAAGACGGTGCGCGGTTGTTAAGGGGTTAAACTTCCCTCTTGTAACACTGCTTTCAGAATATCCCTGAAAAAAATTAATAGATTTAATTTTTTTAATAGTAAATACTGGCTTTAAAATAAGTTGTGTAATTTTGTCACTTTTTTTGACGCTTCTATGTGGGTAATTTTTTGTCCTTTGGAACAGGACTAAAAGTTGAAGTTTGGGCTGTTAGTGGTGTTTATTATGTGTATTTTTTTGTTTTTTAATTTTACAGATTGTGCCCCCTCTCTAGGCAGAACAAGACCTCTGCGGACATTTTTACACTAGTTTGTTTTTTTCAGATTTTCGCTGCAGCTGGTATCTTATTACCAGTTAAAGGGGAAATACAGCCCTCAGCAAAGATTGTGGAGCTGATCTGAGTCTAAGACCCTGAAGCTCCTGTAGTAACCCACTCATGGCAGTCAAGTGACTGCTGGGCATGGGATCAGGTTCTTCCTAAGCTGAATGCACATTTTTCATTGCTAACTGTGTATACAGCAATTGTTAGGGCTGTGACAGTAAGGGTAAGTTCTCACGGGGTAACTTTGGTGCGCATTTCGCCACGTATTTGTGCTATAATACGGGCGAGATACGCGGCGAAATTACAGTAATCCATAGTTCTCATAGAGAACTATGGATTACACCTCCTCTCGCCGCTCGTACAATACGATCCTATTGTACGCGCGGGGAGATAAGTGTTATGTCAATTACTTGCGGCGAATACGCGCTGCAAGTAATATATGTCAGTGGGGCTGGCAGGCTTCTGGTCCCCCCTCGCCGCGGGAGTACGCGCGTATTAGCGTGAGCTCCCGAAACACACAGTGTATTCCGGCACGTACTGTATGCGCCGCAGTACATCATGTGAACATACCCTTATAAACTATCCCTGTCTTCTCTCTGGAGAGCCTGGCTGTCACAACTGTCTCACCCTATAGATTCATTATCTCTGTGCAGCTTCAAACTCTGAAATGATTTCCCAGAACTTCTTTGCATAGTCAATTACCCTTTGCCTGCATGTATTTTGTCCATGGGCAGTCGGCAGCTGGTCAATAATTACAACTCAGCCTGCATTAAACAAGCCCTCATACGGTTATGTTAGCAGAAATACAACTAAATGATGGCTCTTGGAAAGCATTGATAAAAGAAAAAAGTAATCTTCAAAAAATGTCTACAGCAGATTAACAACAAGGGTTAACAACGGTAAAGTTAGGAAATTCTAGATGTCACTATATCAAATCAACTGGTTATTACAACCTTTTCATATTCCTATATATAGCTGTAAGGAACTCCCAGAGAAGAGAAACAGTATGGACAGACAGTGCGCCCTAGCACGTAGACATCCATGGGCTGTCCCTGCCTGCTTGCCAACCAGACCCTAAGCGGTCAGTGACAGCAGGGCGGCGGTCCCTACGCTGGGTACGTGCAAACATAGAACGGACAAGATAGACAAACGCAATGTAGAATGGTCAGGCAAAAATGGGTCAGAACCAGAGAAATCCGAAAAGGTACAGAAGCGGCAGACAATAAGCGGATGTCAAAGAGGCGGGCACAAGGTCAGAATTCCAGATAATTCAAAAACATTATGTAGCGCACCAGCTCAAGCAAAGGCTATAATCAGCAACCCTATAGAGCAGAAGTGATCTACGTAAGGGATATCAGAGTCCTGGTGATTGGACACGTCCTCTGACAACACGGTCAGACAGGTGATCGGTGCAGCCAGCTGTCACTCACCACTGAAACAGAATGATCTGCAGTCCTGCCCTAGGGCTTGCAGAGAACCAGACAGGTGTGGTAAAGCTGTCCATGACACCTAGTCAGAACAGAATCAGACCATGTTTAGACAGTACAAAGAGCATGCACAGTACAGGTACAAATTATGGCCAAAAGTGCAGTCTCTGCCGTACCTTACAGACCGAGGACTGCGATGCGGCCTGAACAGGCACAGTCATGACAACAGCAGTTGCCCTCACACCCTAGAGCCACTTTATATAACCTCCACCTACACTGACACCTGTTTCTGCACATCTAGTGAGTCTTCTGCTTCCATGCACCACACCCCTCACAACTACTACACCCAACAGTGCTCCTGTATCTTCACAACTACTACACCCGCAGTGTTCCTGCATCCCTCACAACTACTACACCCACAGTGTTTCTGCATCCTGCACAACTTCTACCCCCTACAGTGTTAGTGATGGTGTAGATTGTTACATTGTGATAGTGTTTGATGTTTTGCTGTATTCTTTCATTGTTACATTGTATCCATGTATTTCCTGTAGGCATCTGTTATGTGTAATGATTGTATCTCTGCGTAGATGACCACATGGGGGAAGAGAGCATTCCTGGTGCAATCAAAAACTGGAGATGCCCCCTGTGGTGACCTGGGCTTTGGTCATGCAGCTCTGTTAGCTTGGGGCTGGAGGCACTGGATCACTGGTCCAGAGGAAGAATTGTAGTAGAGTGGATATTTGGTTGTGACAAGAACCTGGGCCCATGAGTTGGATCCAGGAAACGTAAGCGGCTGGTATCCGAGTTGTGCATTGGAAACTGGGCCAAGAGACTGAGGAGCTAAGTTGGAAGGCCAGTACCTCTGAGAAACAAAGATTTAAATTAGAGGACTTATTATGGACATTCTTAAAGCGAGGAGTTGAGTGCGGCAAACATCTCAAAGGACTATAAGCAAAGTACCAGTGTTGAGACTATTCTGTGGGTGTTGTGGATGTGAAGTGTGTTGACCATTTGACATGATAAATTTGGTTGGTGCTATTCCCCCACATCTACGCTCGCTCTGTTGATTGTGTGTTGATGCAAGAACCCTGTGACAGTGTTCCTGCATCTCTCCAGCTGGGGTCTGGAGGCACTGGATCACTGGTCCAGAGGAAGAATTGTAGTAGAGTGGATATTTGGTTGTGACAAGAACCTGGGCCCATGAGTTGGATCCAGGAAACTTAAGCGGCTGGTATCCGAGTTGTGCATTGGAAACTGGGCCAAGAGACTGAGGAGCTAAGTTGGAAGGCCAGTACCTCTGAGAAACAAAGATTTAAATTAGAGACTTATTTATGGACATTCTTAAAGCGAGGAGTTGAGGTGCGGCAAACATCTCAAAGGACTATAAGCAAAGTACCAGTGTTGAGACTATTCTGTGGATGTTGTGGATGTGAAGTGTGTTGACCATTTGACATGAATAAATGTGGTTGGTGCTATTCCCCCACATCTACGCTCGCTCTGTTGATTGTGTGTTGATGCAAGAACCCTGTGACAGTGTTCCTGCATCCCTCGCAACTACTGCAACCACAGGGTTCCTGCATTCCTCAAAACTACTACACTCCACAGTGTTTCTGTGTTGTGAACCATTGGTGGCAGAAGAGAATATGGGGGTAGTAGTGAAATTGCAGTTGTCACAATTGCTCTCACAAAAACCTCTCTTTCTCCTCTGAGAACATCACAGTGAAGAGGAGCTCTGCTTGTATAGGTGTAGCTGGTGTTCCTCCAGTATTCCTCTGAGACATACTCTGGTATTATAAGCCTCCCTGCTCTGATGGTGGTTGAGGTGTCCTTGATGTTGGTGCAGAATAAGAAACAGGAGGCTAATTACAGTTCACACAGAAAGCAAGGATAGGCCCAAATCTTAGGATTCAGACTCTTAACTAATTCTCTGCAGGAGTTTGCTGGTACCAAGTGATCTGGAAACTTCTTCAAGGCCAGTGGATTGAGCTAGGCCAAAGGTGGCTAGTTATCAACTGACTATGGGGGTTTTAGCTCCACTGACTTTCTCCACTTACTTTCTCCTCATGTACTTCCACTTTAAGGGCTCCACTCCAGGGCTGTCAGGTCTTTCCTTTTCTTGGTGGTCTCTCGCTAACTGTTCCTTTCTTAGACTCAGTTATGGAAGCTGTCTTTGCACTTAGCTTGCATCAAACCAGGGCTGTGCCACTAGGTTGCTAAATAGTGAACAGCTAAAAACTCTTCTTAGAACTCAACAGAGAAAACTCTTTAGAATAGCAGTTGCAGAGTCCTATATTATCTCTTGTGACAACCCTAAGCCATCTAGTCAACCACCTCTTGCTTCATGCTGTTCAGGACATTAACTTAGGTAAACAGAATTAACATCATGACTTTACATTTGTATATACACAATCTTTTCACAACAATTATACTGAACACCGCACAAATCAAATCGGGCCCAAATCAATTTAGGACTGTACACTACATCTGTATCCCTTACAACTACTTTACCCTACAGTGTCTCTGTATGCCTCACAACAACTACACCTCCACAGTTTTACATAGTTTGTTACATAGTTTGTAAAGCAAAAAAGACAGACATTCATCCAGTTCAGCCTATTGTACTATAGTTTTGATCCAAAGGAAGGAAAAACCCCCATGTGGTAGAAGCCATTTGTCCTGATTTAGCAAAAAAAATCTTTCCGTACTCCAATCTGCCAATCATAACAAATCCCTGGATCAATGACCCTTCTCCAGAATCCTGGTCACTATTATTACACTCTAGAAATGCATCCAGATCTTTTGTGAACTGTGTTAGTAAATTCACCATGACAAGTTCCTATGGCAGAGAGTTTCTCTTCTCTTACTGTAAAGATCCCTTTCTATGTCTATGTAGAAACCTTCGTTCCTCTAGTCGTACAGGTTGTCACCTCTAATTTTGCTAATCTTTCTGGGTATTGTATTCCACCCACTCCTGTTATTATTTCCATTGCCCACCTTTGAACCTGTTCAAGCTCTACAATGTTTGTATTGAGATCTGGTGTCCAAAACTGTATACAATATTCCATCTGTGGTCTTAGTAGGGATTTGAATAATAGGAGAATAATCTCATTGTTTACATTTTTGCCCATTATCTTGATTGCATTGGTACCTGCTGCTTGACCCTAGCTGCTACAATTAAGTTTACTGTCCACTAGGATTCCCAAGTCCTTCTCCATGGCACTTTTACCCAGAGTTTTTATGTTTAACAAGTAATCATGGAATGGATTTTTCCTTTCCATGTGCATAATCTTGCATTTATCCGTGTTAAACCTCATCTGCCACTTCTCTGCCCAGGCCTTCAACTTGTCAAGATCCCTTTGTAATAAAACATCATCCTCCATTGCTTTAACTACTTTACACAACTTAGTATTATCTATAAAGGTTGATATTTTACTGTCCAATTCTTATGCAAGGTCATTAATAAATATATTTAAGAGAATCGGGCCCAATACTGATCCCTGTGATACTAGTAAGAGAGATTGAGTCCAAGTATGTAACATTAATCACCACCCTTTGTTTTCTATCACTGAGCAAGATACTTACCCAATTCCAAACATTTTCCTCTAGTCCAAGCATTCTCATTTCACTTTCCAACCTTTTATGTGGCACAGTATCAAATACTTTAGAAAAATCCAGATAGATGGCATCATGCTTCACCCGATCCAGTCTAGAACTAACCTCCTCATAGAAACTCATTAGTTTGACAGGATCAATTCCTTATAAACCCATGCTGGAATGGAGTCATAGCATTTCTTAGAAAACCATCAACCAAATCCATCTACAACAGGAGGATAAATTTACCTACGTATAGTTCCAGACTTACTTTTTGACCCCTTATTTTAATATTGGCACCACATTGGCTATATGCTAATCCTTGAAACATAACTTGTTACTATACAGTCCATAAATATAACAAATAGGGGCTTGTCTATCATATTACTTATTTCCCCTAGGACAGGATATGACATGTACCTGGTGACTTTTCTACTTTAATCTTTTGAGGCGGACTTAAACTTCTTCATCGGTTAGACAGAAAACAGTTAAGGGGGAGTTTGTGTTACCCATCTGCACATGATTAGGGAGGTCATTTTCCTCAGTAAATACGATGCAGAAATTTTTTGTAATAGATTTGCTTTTTCATTACCCTCTACAATACCTCCCTCACTACTTTTCAAAAGGCCAACATTTTCAGTTTTAATGTATTTAATATTTAGATAGTTAAAAAAATAGGGGTTAGTTTTACTATATGTGGCAATGTAGCTCTGCAGATCGACTTGCGGCTTTGGCCACTTTCTCACTTCCTTACCTGCCCATGCTTTGGTAGGGCGCCAGTCCCTACTTGTGCCCGCTCCATGTTTTGGCCACTTGGGGGTGTGCGCGTGCACTGTCTGTGATTTATAGGGGCAGCGCAAGCCAATACATAATTCCCTAGTCAATCATCTCTGTTAGATGGGCTTTTAGGGACATATCTCCCAGAAATTTTTGCCCAGTTGTGGGTGTCATTCCACTGTTGTGCGGTTTCTTGGTTTGCCTTAACATTGACAAAATCCCTGCTATGTTCCTGACTTTACCTTTTCCTATTTCCCCAGGTATTGGGGGGCGTCCCAGGGCAGGAGTACTTCCTCCCCTTGGCCAGTGCCGGCCCGGGCAGCGGGACATGTTAGTCCGCTGCGGCAGCGTCCGCTTAAGGGTTTGGCCCCAGCTGCATTTTTTTCTACCGCGCTGGTGGTCACAGTGATGGGGGGGCATATTTCCCCCCATGTTATAGCTGCCTTAAGGCAGCAGGACAGGTTGCCGTGCGGCATTGGCATTTTGGCAACCATGCGGTGCCGCAGTGCTACTGCCGCTGCACCACGGGTTGTGGGGCTGGCGTTGGCTGCTGGGGGTGAGATGGGCCTCTCAGGGGTTGCTGGTACTGCTTACCAGCTCCTGTGGCGTTCCGGCGCCGTTCCGACGGTCGCGCCTCGGGCCGCTCGCGGGGCGCGGCTGCGCGTTCAAATTTAGCACCCGGCTTCTGGAGGCTTAGGCTGAGCCCTCTCCCGGCCCTGGGCCACCCTGGGGACAGCCCAAAACGGGTCCCGGCCACTCCCTGGATGGGGCAGGACCTCCAGCAGCACAGGGCCCGTGTTGGGGGGCCAAACGCCATTTTTTTCAGCGTCGCATCCTCTTCTCCTGACTGCAGAGGGAAACACAGCATTTGGGTTTGGTAAGTTGGGGCCCCCCGTGGCCCCCATCCCGCCCCCCCCCTTTTTCAGCCATGTCCCTTTTTAGGGTTTAATGTTTTAAATCGCCTGCCAAAAAAACGGCTTCGCCCGCACCCATTGCTACAGGAAAACTGGGTGGGTAGCCCCGGGGACTTGTGCCCCCTTTTTGCTCCCATACGTCCACTGCGGGACCCTGACCTCCGTCGGGGTGTGGGGGGCCCATAATGGCCAGTTTCTCGCTCAATCCCGTTCAGGGGGCCCCCGGGTTTGGGTTTTGGCCATAGGGGCACATGCCATCGCGTCGCTGCCCATCTCGTACCCCCCAGGTCCAGCGCCCCCCGCAGCCCGTACGGGGGTGTTAGCGTATGGTTAGGTTCCTCTACCTCGTTATCACCCAGCTCTCCCTCGATGGGGGTCGGAGATAGAAGCTCCTGCCTGGATACGTTTTCGTGGGGGGCTCCCGATTCTGACCTGAGCCAGACGAGACAAATTTTGGGGGGCGCACGGGCCCCAAACCCTTTGCCGGGCTTTTGGGGGCGGGTGTGAAAGCTCCAGGCCTGATACGGCCCCCTTTTTGGGTCCCCCCCCCCTGGGTTAGGCCAGAGAGGGTTGTGGGTGACAAAAGCGGTCCAAGCCCTTTGCCGGGCTATTGGGGACGGATGTGAAAGCTGCAGGCCTGAATACGGCCCCTTCTGGAGACTCCCCTGTCTCTGGCTTTAGGCCAGAAAGGGTTGACGGTATCACAGCAGTGGTCCAAGCCCTTAGCCGGGAAAGCTCTGGGCCTGGATTCGGCCTCTGTTGGAGACTCCCCTGTCTCTGGCTCTGGGCCAGACAGGGTTAATAGGATAACAGCAGCGGTCCAAGCCCTTATCAGAGCTGTCAGAAACTACCTTCATGTTAGGAGTGAGGATGTCTCCGCCTCCCAGGAGGAGGTCTCCCTTAAGAGCGGCAGGCGACAGCGTTTGGTGTTCCCTGCACGCCTGAAATTGAGAACTGTTTGCAGGAAGTGGAAACATCCGATCAGGCGTTTGTTTCCTACCAGACGACTGAAGTCTCTTTGCCCTTACCCGGAGGATCATGGTCATAGTGGTCGGTGGTCCCATGAGGGGACACCCCAGTCACCCGGCTCAAGTAGTCTATGGCCATCCCTGTCTTGGACGCGGCGGTCCTTGGTGACGGCACAGACAGGCGTCCTCATGGGTTGTTGTAAGTCCGCCTTGGGGGCGGCCGGGGAAGCCCTGTGACCTGCGCTTGCTTCTCCGCAGTTCAGCTTGCATGGTGTGGCCGTAGCAGCTGCAGCAGCGGCTTTCGGCTGGAAGCTTCCACAGGGGGTTGTGGAATCCCGCTTTCCAGTTCTCAGGGTTTCTGCGGTCCCAGTAAGTTCTCGCTGGTGTCAACCCGTTTTATGGCTAGTTCGCCGTTCCCTGCAGCTAGAATTTTTGGTGGGGGTTGCAGCCGCCAAGGAGTTATTGGTTGCGCTTCCGCTCGCTTGCGGTAAGCATTTTTTTGGGGAGGCCACAGAGGGTCGTAGTATGCTCCCCCCTCAGGACCAGCCGATGCAGCGGCATTCACGTGACGGTCTCGCAGAACGCACAAGCGCCTTTTGCCCAACTAGCGCTTGGCCAATGTCGGTCCTTAAAGTGCTCAACCAGTATGCGTATGGGCCCGGTTTCCACTTGGAGTCGCTCAATTGCTCAATTGCCTCGAATCCAATTGCCTCGAGTCCAAGAGGATACCAGCGGTGCTCTCCACCTTAGAATTAGGGCCGCAGGTCGGGGTACGCGGAACTCGGGCCCAATTGGCAAATGGTTCTTGACCG
Source organism: Phyllomedusa bahiana (assembly GCA_025379985.1). NCBI lineage: Eukaryota > Metazoa > Chordata > Amphibia > Anura > Hylidae > Phyllomedusa > Phyllomedusa bahiana. Next base: position 31,031 of record JAODAL010044186.1, read on the forward strand.
TTTCCTTTACGCCCAGGCTCCTGTCCCAGGGCCCTCTGCTCCAACCCACGGTACCACGGTTGCAGTTTCACAGCAGGGCTGTTGCGACTGCAATCCTAGATCACCCGGGTCTGTTGCCCAGAAACTTTCACCATTTGGTATGTCCTACTCCAAGGGTGCCGTCTTTTCCACAGTCAGGCCAGGAGCTCAGGCTCGCCCTCTCCCACTTGAAAGGGCAGGGTTCGGTTCGCCGAGTCTGTGCAGCGCAAGCTGGCCTCCGCTCACAGGTTAAGGTTTCTATTACAGGGAGTCATGCGTTTGGTCCCTCTGATTCGTAGGCCTATCGAACAACGGGATGCAATACTTTTTTGGAAAATCAGACAGGCTGCACCTTTCGGTCCTCCACGGGAAGTCTCCCTGTGTTTACTTTTATGGAAGGTGGCCTTCTGGGTGGCCATCACTTCTATCCACCAAGTGTCTGTACAGGCAGCTCTATCTGCAGGCCCCTGTTCTGGGGTCTGCGGAAGGACAAGGATACTCTGTATCTTGTTCCGTTATGTCTCCCTAGGATGGTTTCATCATGTCATATCGATGAAGACATAGTTCTGCTCTCTTTTGCCCCTCGTCCTCTCATCTTTGAGGACGATTGTTACGTTGGGTAGGCATGGTCAGGGCCGTTCGGTTCTACCTCTCTGTCTTGGATCCCTTAGGTGCGCACAGTCCTCGTGGTCATTCCTGAGGGTCCATGCAGGGGCCAGACGTCCTCTGGCCACCGTTGCCGGCCGGATCTGGTCCATAGTTACGCAGGTCACGGCTCGCTCCCCACGAGCAGTTGGGGAAGCTTGGATGGTTCGGCTTCAAGCCTCAGCTTTTGCAGATTTGCAAAGCTGTCACCTGGGCTTCGGCCCATTCTCCGTCTAAGCTCTACCCAACTCATGGCTTGGCCTCGGCTGCTGCAGCCCTTGGCCGTAAGGTACTTCAGGTAGCAGTGGGCTGATGTTTGTCACTGCTGATTAAGTTTTCTAGTCGCCCACCCTCTGGGACTGCTTTGGGATATCCCATGGTGCTGTGTCCCCCAATATTTTTTGGCGAGAAATGGATTTTGTACTTACCGTAAATCCTTTTCCTCATCCAATTTTATTGGGGGGACACAGGGCCTGCCCTCGATTTTTTTCGGCCAGGGAATTAAGGTTCTCTTTTGTTCCTCCTCTCGGCCACGGCTTTTGTACCAACTGATCAGCCTGGTGTCAGCAGGAGGGATATAGGCCGTCGGGGCGGGTCTAAGACGTTTGATCCGCCTATTGTCCGCCTCCGAAGGCAAGGCCTATACCCATGGTGCTCTGTCCCCCAATAAATTTGGACGAGAAAGGATTTTACGGTAAGTACAAAAATCCCATTTTTACATGTTTTTTTTTTCCTTCTAGCCTTTTAGTGCTTCTTCACTGACCCCATGTTTAAGTAGCTTAAATGCTTTCTTTATGTTTTTTTATTGTCTTTTTTACATCTTTGTTGATCCACCTTGTTTTTTTCTTGTTTCTGATCATTTTATTCCCATAGGGTTTTTTTAGACAAAAAAAAAACTGTACCACAGGATAAGTGGAAATTTATTATTTTCTGACCAATATTTCATAGGTGACCCCCAACCTGAACTGTCAATCTATTAGTCAATGTTAAGCTCAGAGGGCCTTTTCTGTAGTCGGTTCCTGCACTAGTTGGGAAAGGTTCTTTAGTTACTGACAAAAATTTGTTTCCTTTATGAGAGCCACAGGTTTCGGTTTCCCTTATTGTGATTAGCCACCTTATCTATTTTCCTGAGTAGTAAATCTCCCATGAGTTTTGTTATAGTAATAGAATTTTATTATTCTTATTAACCCCTTCTATATCTACCCATAATGACTCCACATGTTCATTTCCTGTATCTATATTTTTCTCAGTGTTGGCTTTAGACAGAATTTTACATAAAGACATACCTCCCCCTCTCTGATTTTTACGATCTTATCTAAACAAACTATTGTATGGACATTTTTGCATAGAAATGTTTTATAAAATATCAATATAAATTTTAAGGTTGTAATTATCAAAAATAATAAACTTTTTTTATTTTTTG
>JAODAL010044187.1:0-33116 GCA_025379985.1 Phyllomedusa bahiana
TATTTTTTAAAAAAATCACGTGTTGGTTGGATGTATATTTTTGTCACTATAAGCACTTTTTTTCTTAAAAAAAGGGCCCTCTGCTGCTATTCTGTAGCCGAAACGTTGCCTTTTTTGGAACCTATGCTTTTCCCAATAAAAAATCCGTTTTTATGCGACGTCCTTTCCTTCATTTTTGGGAAATTTTGGTGGGGGGAATATCGGGGCTTTCATCGGGGACAGTTGCGATTGGCTTTTTTGTGGTAAATTGACTTGGATTTCAGTGCTGGCCCAAAATTTTTTTTTTTTATCCGACCAAAAGAGTCATCCCTGTGATCTTATAGCAAAGCTGAATGCCAACATGTTGTGAAAATCACGCCTGACCCTTAAAGTGTTGGAAGTGGTTGTGGTTCTGTGAAACAGCATGGTGAGACAACTCCTTTAAAGGGGTTGTGCACCTCATAATCAAATCAAAGCAGCATGGGAGCCCCAATATAATAGAATTAAAAAAATAATACTCACCTTCCTCCAGTCCCCGGTTCCAGCAATGCATTTCCCTGGTTTTCTGTTTTCATTCTGTCACTTTCAAACAGGGATATCACTGCTTCAGACACTGATTGGCTGCAGTGGTCACGTGCCTCTACTTACATCACAGTTTGGGGCTGTTCACTGAAGCGGTGATGTCCACATCTGGATTTAACAGTATGAAAACAGAAGACTGGAGAATATGGGTCAGGAATAAAGGACCACAGGAAGGTTATTATTTTTTTGTTTTGTTTTTTTTAAATGTGGCCCCAGGAGCTGCTGCTTTAATTTTCTTATGAGGGGGGCAAATTTTAATTTTTCCTTATAATTCAGTAAAAAAAGGTAAAGAAGGGTGAAAAGGGTATAGGGGCAAAAATATAGTGACAAATAGCGGGAGGCTTTTGACATGTGCACCATATATGCTTTTAATTAGGAGCGGGCAAGCTTAGTAGAAAAGGGGGTGTAATTAGTAGACTTTGTGGTAAAAAAATTTTAGTGGTGAAAATCCAGTGCTGAAAAAAACAGAATTTTCCACCAAATGTGTGGTAGTTGTACTGTATGCTGTAGCCTTTGTGATAGATTGCCGCTATATCAGCACTAGAGAAGGAGACCTGTGTTAGTTGACCTCCCAAAAGAGATACGTGTTGAATATACTACCCAAACCTGTAAGGACTTTTTGATGGGGGCCCTGACAAATTTGTGCATTTTGGAACGGCGGACTGTTTGGGGAATTGGGCAAGGAGAGGAGCAGGCAGTAGAGAACCTAGTTGAGAGTATAATCCAGATTAATCCAAAGCAAACAATCAAGAGACTGTGAATGAGGGTAATACTGCACCCAAACTTCCAGCCTAGTGCTGTCACACTGCCTGTTGCCTACGTGTGAGAAAATTACATTGTTATTCCCCCCTCTTTTTTAACTTCTGGTTAGACATGAAGTAAACTGGAATGGGGATTGAAAAGTGGCACGCATGTACAGTTCTCTCCATGTGCAATGGGGTACAATGTATGAGAGTTCTGAGTTTAGCTGAAAGAGGGCGATCAGCTGAATTCCCATGGAAAAAAAAAATTAGAGGGCCACTCTTTTTCGCCAAACTAGTCTGGTGCTTTTGAAGATAAAGGGTTTCAAGAGCTGGGACCGATCAGATATTTATGGCAATGTTAAAGATATGCCATGAATGTCAAAGATGGGAGCACAACTGTAATGCTTATTAACTGTGTACATATATGTTGAGAAAAACAAGTACACATGGTCCATCTACTTGGCCCTTATATTTCCTTTGTATAATTAGTTTTGGATGATTTTGTTTGTCCCCCGGGGATTTAATTTTTTTGGGGGCTTTAAAAGGGTCGTTTTTTGATGCATTTTTTTGTGCAGCAATGTAGAGCATTAATTGCGTCAAAAAATGGTAAAAAGCGTAAACACGGGGGCAAAACAGTCAAAACCCCAAAACCCGGGGGAAGCCCCCCTTTTGTTTAATTTTTCCCAAACACACGCTGAAAGTCTGATCCCAAAAAACTTTACTCTTTTTAATAGAATAGTTCTGACTTGATTTAAAAACCCAAAATTTTTTTAGATTGTTTTTTGTTTTGGGTTTTAGTTTCTTATTAAAAAGACTTCCTTCCTGAACCTTATGTAATCCGTTAACATTTAGGGAGACATGTATGATAAAAGATGGGGCGAAGTGAATTTTTGTGTCTGGTTTTTAGTGTAAAACACACTTTAATCTATAAAAGTGGTCTGTGTGTGCCTTACCTGTGTGCTTGGTGCATTAAAGATCTCTGATGCATTACTAATGCACCAAACATGTTAAAGGGATAGATAGGTAGAAATAAAAAAAGTATTAGAATAGCATGAAAGTAAAAAGAAACTATTACCGATCTTTTTTGTGGACCCAGGTCCCCGCCCCGAGGGGGGTTTGCTGGCTCTAGCTGTATGTAGAATAAAGGGTGAGAGCTGCAAAAATACATTTCAACACTGATCACAAGCTGATCCAAATTTATTTCATTTAATGTAGAAAGAAATAAAAAAAATAAAATTCTGAACATTTTATTTTTAACATAATTCAGAAAAATATAGGTTAGTGGGTTATTTCAAATTTAAAATTAATTTTAGATTCTATTAATTTTAAATACATTATGTAGGAAGAATATTTTAGTTTTTTAGGATAATTATATATTTTATATCATTTGTATATGATAACAATTTTTTTAATGTTTATAATTTAATTTTATATAGTCTGATAATTATCATAAATGACTTTTTATTATTGTACTGGTGCAAGTTGAGAAATAATGACTTTTTTGTCCCGCATTTAGAAAATCTAAAATACAATTGTCTATTTGGCATTGGCTGTCCACATGTAAATAGAGTCTGACTGTTACGAGCAAGTTATGTGCCTAGTTTTGCGCCGACACTGCTTTCATATTGTGCGATATAAATAGATTTGAATGTAGTGTGATACACCTCAATAATGCCTGTAGAATGCCCCCACATGTTTGGCCCATTAAAAGTTACAGATCTGTTGAACAATGCACCAAACATGGTCATTTGATGTGAAAAACATCGCACATCACTCACTTTGGCGCATTTTACGCCAGAAAAGGGCAAAAAACCCTTTCATATGTTTTTCCAAATCCTCCTGTGAAAACCTGAAAATGTAACATTCCCTGCTTCTAAAATGGATATTGATAACACAGAAATGAGTAAAGAATTAAGATTTACCATATTTTTTTTTGTGTATGCACATTTTTCTGAATCAGTCTATTTTAGGACATTGCAACACATGCATGTTAAGTAGCATTTTCACAGATTTTTAAGACAATTTCAAAACAATGTGCTACCAAAAACTTTCATAAAATATCATCAGTAAAAAATGTGTCACAAAAACAGTCAAAATCAGTCACATTTATCTAATAGGCTTTGCCTGTTTTGTATTAAATGCTTTCTACGAATATGTATCTATTGACATTCCAAGTAGCAAGAAATTCATTTAACTATTTATAGCTAACAAGTCATGCAAGCTGATATATATGGAACGCTAGGAGGGGGACATAAATAAAACAATAGAATCAATAGACTTAAGGGATTGTCATAGCACGTACTTGATCCGAACTTTTCAATTAGCATTTCAGTTCCAGAGACAAACCTCAAGGTCTTTCATGTTGGTGCATGCTTCTGACTTAAATGCCACACTTCGATCATCAGGCTTCTTCTCTATACAGTATATTGCTTAAGGTGGAACTGTGTCTGAAAGCAGAGGCTCGAAGCATTACTGTACTCCCTTTACATATCATTGCATTTTTGTGGCTCTTTAAATCACCTGGACAAATCCTTATAAGTTTAGTTCAAAAGCATAGAAAAAATCTCCTAGTTTGTTTAATTTAACCCTGCAAAATAACTGATTACAGACTACATACATTGCCATCCTTTGCAATAAATTTCTTAAACTCATAACCATCAATGTTCTCTGCTCACTGAAAATCTCTAAAATATGTTATCATGATGGAGCTAATGCTGTAAGACTGCACAGCTGTGCGCACCTGTAAAATTATCACGAGCTGCGCTGCAGTCAGTACTGTCAATGGCTTCCTTCTCCCACCGTCCGTAAGCCCCTTCATTCTGGTCCAATCGCTAGCTTTCCTCCTCTATGGTCTGCTGCCTGAGGCAACTTAAAGGGAACCTGTCAGCTACTTTTTGCTGCCCGAGTGTGGGTTTTACCGTGAAATGCTACGGTGTTTCTGGGTAAAACTCCCCGGTGAAGTCGAGCTTCTCCCTGGCTCCTTAGGTAAACTGACAGCTCTCTTTCATGTATGGCTATAGGGAGCTGTCAGTTTAGCTAAAGCAGAGATCTCCAACTCCAGTCCTCCAGGCCCACCAACAGCTCATGTTTTCTGGCTTTCCTTAGCATTGCACAGGTGATTTAATTATTGTCAGTGCAATTACTGTGAGGCGATCCTGAAAAGATGACCTGTTGGTGGGACATTGAGGAATGGAGGGTGGAGAAACATTGAGCCCTAAAGGGCGGTGGATCCAAGCAGCTACAATAGCCATCATACTTCCCAGCTCCCCTTGGCTTCTCCCCTCACCTGGTTGAACTTCACTGGGTGTTTAACCCTGAAACGCTGCAGCATTTTAAGGTGAAAACCACATGGTTGGGACTGAATAACCTCTAGCTATTTTGTGGCTCGCCTATCCCCCCCCCCCCCACCCCCCCCTATTTCACCCAGTCAGCATAAAGTACGTGACCGGTTCTTTAAATAAAGGGGCCCCTTTACCACAACACATAGCTTACTGAAAGTCTTGTTGGTGTTACATTCACTAGTCCTCCAACTTGAGATATATACTTGTCTCATGGTTTAAGGCCATTTGCTGTTCTGACCATAATATTGTCTGTGACTGCCCTGGAAAACCCTCAATGTTATTATAACAAATTTGAGAGCACTCCAATCTACCCTATCATTGATTCGATGACCCAGCGGTTGCCGGCTGATTATAATAGCTGACACCCCCCACTACCAGTAGAGATCAGAGCTGGCTCCAAACCCTGCTTTTTAACCCTTTAAACACCACACTTGATTACACCCGTGGCATCTAAATTAATGAGGAACAGTGTTGCAATGGGTGCCGCCATATAAAAAGTAATAAAAAAACTGTCATCTTGGTACACTATTCTGCATTATTTCTAAAATGTAGAAGTGTGTACAAGCAATCAAACCCCCAAGTGGACAAGTACCTTAGGGGGACTAAAAGCACAAGTAAATAGAAAAGTTTTAAAAGTATAAAAAAAATAAATAAATAAATAAAAAAAAATTAAAGTTCGAATCACACCCTTTTTAAATTTTAAAAATAAATAAATAAAAAAGTTACACATAATTTCTTTTTGAAGTATGTTATATGTCTACATCTACTCTTAATTATAACATAATTATATAATATGTGGAACACCGTAGATGAAACAACCTTAAGGCGCACAAAATTTGTTTTTTTTCTTTTGGTTAATTTCATCTTACCATAAATAATATTGGGATAAAAGTTACCAAAAAAAGTCTGCCCCACCTATCCAAAATTGGTAATCAATACGAAAACCACACTTTTAAGCATGCAAAAAAATACAGCCTCACTCAGGTCCATAGGTGGAAGTACAGAAAAGTTATTGGTCGTAGATAATGGCATTCCACCACAAATTTAGAAAATAGAATATGTTTGTATTTTTTACGGTACTATAACATAAAGAAAACCCTACGTATTTTGGATTGACAGAATCATATCAACCTGCAGAATACAGGTAACACATCATTTATATCGAAGAATGAACAGCTTAAAACAAAATCCCCACAAACATGGCGCGAGTACATTTTTTTTCATATTTTGCCTTATTTAGAATTTTTTTGTAGTTTCCCAGTATATTCCATGTACGATGAATGACACCATTAGAAAGTACATCTATTGCACAAGATAAAAGCCCTCATATGTCTATGTAGGTGATAAAATAAAATAGTTATGGCTCTTGGAAGGCAGGAAGAAAGCCATATTATTATGACGGCGGGAAGGCGTTAAAATAAAATGTAATGTTTTGTCAAAATTTGTTAAAAATTAAATAATTTAACTTTTATAACACACTAACTTCAGACTGAGCAGATTACAAACAATTCTATAATTAAATACTAGAAATATGTAATCGCTGCTTTAGAATAAAATTCAAAGGCATATATAAGCAGCATGATTACTATTAGTATACAACATCTAAAACAAGTAATCATCCTTTAACAGTGATTACAGAGAAAAGAAGCCACTGTCAATGTACAACATAGATATAATGAAAAGCACACCTGTACATTTCTTCATAGACAATTGTTTCTTTCATTACCTTTGTCTATCGGTAGGTTCATAAAAGATACCATGACAAAAACTGATGTGCTCAAGACAGACTTGACAAGAGCAGTGATCGTAATTTGGTTGTAATTTATTTCAAATTGGAGTATTCCAGATGTTTCCATTTAAAGTCTATGAAAATAGACTGTTTGCTTCTCTAGTATTCAGATGTTATAATCAAACATAAGCTTCAGGTTACATTCCGGACTTGTGACTGACACTGATAAACGACCTTGATATCTACCTTTTCAATTATTGATGTCACTTGTCATTGCCACCTAGGTTTTCAAATTCACAACATACCTGACAATGAATTATTCTCTTTCATTCTCGTTTGACACACCTCAAAGCCACTCGTCAAAGTCATAGTTTTTTTTTTAACTTAAACAGCACCTGACCTTGATGTCTGAGTTGCCACTTATCAGTCAGTTGTCAATTGTGAGGGCTAAAAAATTCTTACATGACTAGAATCACTACCGTAGAATCAATTTTAAAATGTTCCATCTGTTTAGTTTTGCTAATTATAATCAATATAAGTGTATTTGTTTATGTACTTATCACAGAGCAATGAGGCACAATTGGGTGAAGCTGGTCGTTTTTGATGATCCCAGAAAAATGTAGGATGCTTGCACCCAGGGTATACAGTACTGTGCAAAGGTTTTAGGCAAGTGTGAAAAAATGCTGCAAGGTATGAATGCTTTCAAAAACAGAAGTTTTAATAGTTTATTTTTATTGATTAACAAAATGCACAGTAAATGAACCAAAGAGAAAACAGTTTATGGTGTGACCAGCATCAGTTCTTCTAGGTACTTGTACATATTTTTTGAAGGAACTCAGTAGGGAGGTTATTCCAAACATCTTGGACAAGTAATCACAGGTCTTTAGTGGATGCAGACTTTCCCTAAAATGCAAAAAATAGATCCAAGTAGCACTCCAGTTAAGCGGTTTATAACAACTTATATTTAGAGAAACATTTTATATTTAGAGACATTTTATGAGCTCTGAGTGCACACAGGTTTCTATGGTTACTTGGTTCCCTGACCATAACGCTGTTATCTGATTAGAGCAGGCAGCTTAGAGCAGGGCATGATGTCACCCAAGGATTGACAGAGCCCAAGAGAAAAATTAATTATCTCTAACGATATTACAGATGAGCCGCTATTTTCAGTCATCACAGCACATGTACCTTGTGTTTACTGAAGAGATAACATCTCCAGCACAGCTTAGCTAGTTACCGAGATGCTAGATATGCTAATCACGGTTATAAAACCACAAATAGCCTGAGGAGACAGAGTGAGTGTAAAACTGCTTGTGACTCAGTGTTATATCCTAGTGAGAAAATCCCCTTAAAGGGGTTTTGCCATTTAGCAAAATCCTTTGTGAGGTCAACTTGTGTTTCACTATGAACTGACCTCAAAGAACAGTGGCAATACCCCTATTAGGGTTTTCTTTACATGAGACACAGCACTGTACATTTTTTTAGTGGAAAATTCGTATAGTTTCCACAGCTAGCTGCAGATAATCTGTAACAATAGATTTTATTGCAGATATTGTTGCAGACTTTGATTTCCCCATTGAAATTTATTTACATGCTTTAAATTTTTATTTTTTATTAATCTCATCCTCTATGTGGCTACTGTAATATGCTGTGGATATTACGCTTATAAATCCACTGTTGAAAATATGTGGCACATACAATACTGTGCAAATGATTCAGGCAAGTGTGGAAAATGCTGGAAAGTAAGAATTAGAGATGGGCGAATTTCCCGAAATTCGTTTAGTTCACTTCGCCGAATTTCTCGGCAAAAAATAACTTCCTTTCCGAATTACTTCGGCACTCAAATTAGTTAAAAGAACAGCTATTTCCAAGGCTGCACAGAGCCCTGCAGGGTGCTGTGACGTTGTGCCATGCTTAAATATGCAGAGGAGCTTGGTTTGGACTTCATACAATGTTTGTTTTTAGTATTGGACACGCAAATGATGCCCGGACTCTTAGTATCGTTAAATATAAAAATTCCCTGGGCACTTAGCGGGCAAAACTGAACAAAAAAATGAATGCGGGAATGGTTGCCTGTAAAGTATGACAGAGAAAGCTGGAAAAAAACAAGCTCGACGAGCTCAGGTGGCAACTTTAGTGAAAGGTGTGGGAGGTGACGGCCGCTAGCCACAGCAGCAAGAGGTCAGACAGTGGCACAATGAATTCTGGAGGTGGCAAAAAACACGGAATAGGTCACAGAGTGGCTCACCGATGCACAGTGTGGAGGTCACTAGGCAGCAGCAGCATGAGCACAGACAGTGGCACAATGACAGAGTGTGTAGGTCACGGCATCAGCCACAGCAGCAGATGAGGTCAGACAGTGGCACAATGAACAGTGTGTAGGTCAACCAGCAGCAAGGCAACAGCCGCCAGGCATGAGGTCAGGACAGGTGGCATATTGACAAGTTTGTAGGTCAAGGCAGCAGCAACAGCGCAGCATAGGTCAGACAGTGGGCCACAATGACAAAGTGGTGTGGGTCATGGCAGCAGGCCACAGCAGCAGCATGAGGTCAGACAGTGGCACAATGACACAGTGTGTAGGTCACGGCAGCAGCCACTGCTGCCAGCATGAAGGTCAGACAGTGGCACAATGACAACACGTGGTGTAGGTCACGGCAGCAAGGCCAAGCAGCAGCATGAGGTCAGACAGGTGGCACAATGACACAGTGTGTAGGTCACGGGCAGCAGCAGCATGGAGGTCAGTACTGGTGGCACAATCACATTCTGGAGGTATCTGGAAAAAATCAGGAGTAGCCACAGTGTGGGGACAATGACAACAGTGTTGAGGTCCACGGCAGAAGCCAACAGGAGCAGTATGAGGTCAGACAGTGGACAATGACACAGTGTGTAGGTCACGCAGGAACAGCATGAAGGTCTGGGCATGGCACAATGACATTCTGGAGGTGGCAAAAACAGGAGTAGGCCACAGAGTGGGACCATGACACACTGTGATGGAGTCATGGCAGCAGCACTAGGAGCAGCATGAGGTCAGACAGTGGCACAAACACATTCTGGAGGTCGGCAAAAACACGGAGTAGGCCACAGAGTGGGCAATGACAACAGTGTGTAGGTTCAAAGGCAGCAGCCACATGGAGCAGCCATGAGGTCAGACAGTGGCAAAAATGACTCAGTGTGTAGGTTACTGGCAGCAGCAGGCATGAGGTCAGGCAGTGAGCTACTAATGACATTCTGGGAGGTGGCAAAAACAGGAGTGGGCCCAGAGTGGGCAATGACACCCCAGTGTGGGAGGTCATGGCAGCAGCCACAGCAGCAGCATGAGGTCAGACAGTGGCACAATGACACAGTGTGGAGGTCACGCGGCAGGCAGCCACAGCAGCAGCATGAGGTCAGAAAGTGGGCACAATGACAGGAGTGTGGAGTGTGTGGTGGGCAATACCAGTCCCCTGTAAGGATGGTTGGTTGGCCAGATGGAGAAAATGTCAGAGATGTGTGGCTATCAGGCGAGGGTGGCGGCATAAGAATAGTGGCTGAGGCAGTAGTTTGAACCCAGAACTCATTTCTCACATGTTTGGGTGAGGCGATCATGGCTGATGTAGCTGTCGGGCCTAACGCATTGGGATGTGGGGAAATCCTGGCCGATCCTACGCCTGATTCATCTTGACTAAGGTCAGTCGTTTACACATTTCCCGTGGACAAGTGGGGTCTCCTTGGGCTAACGTTAGTCCCCGACGCACTAAACACCGCTCTGATGCACACTACTGGGCCGGGCAGGACTGCTTCTCCACTGCAACTCGGGTTAGTTCGCGGCCACACATCCCAGTTTGGCTGAACAGTAGGTCCAGGCGGATCTTCTATTGGGGTGGGCAGAGTGCTGTTAAGTAGTCCTCCACCTGTGGTTCAGGGACTGCTCCAGGTCATGCTGCTTGCTGGCGAATACCCTCCTCACTAGGCGGGTGAAGAAGTGCTCTTACAGGACTCCAGACTTAGGTTGCTGATGATGGAGATGTACTGCTCCTACCCCCCAACTTCCCCAGCATCCGCGGCAGTAGTACGTGAGCGCTGAGGAAACCCCCGGTCACGGGACCTAGTCAGAGGAGGGACGATGGCCGCAATAGCAGCGGCCAACTGATTCGGATATTCCCTATAGTATTTGAGTTAGTCACTCCCTCTCAATAGCTAGGAAAAGGCTCCATTATGGACGGTAGCGAGGGGTCCAAAAGGAGTGAGAGAGCCAGATGTCATCCCTATGCCGGATGCTGATATTCGGCTGTCACTAGCAGGCAAATATGCATGCTGCGGGCCTTCTGCACAAGTGAACTCGAGGGGACTCCCTGCCTCCATTTCACTGTATACTGCCAAGGTGCTTGGGGGTCATTCCTAGCCTCGTTCTTTCCTCTCTCTCTTACCCCTCCTCCAGCATGAATCTGCTCCCCCTCTCTTTCACCTGGGTAGAAATCCACTCATTTCACAGACAATGCTTCTGCGCCAATGTACTCCTTCTCCTCTCCTTCCATTTCAGTCCCCAACCGGATCTCATGTGGCCACGAGTTGTAGTCGACACGTCTCCTGTCCCTGCCTGGACAGATTTTTCTGCATATGTTCGAGGACTGAAGCAGTGGAATGACGTTATTCATCCGTCGCTCCTCGAATGGCCCTCAACAAACGGCAGGTGTCACGCAGTGAGCTGCCACTGGTGACATAAAGTTACACAGGGGAGTAAATTCTGTCTGCTGGTCATCAAAAAATCGTTAATGGCCTTTCTCTGTTCATAAAGTCGGTCCAACATGTGCAGGGCTGGAATTCAACGGGTGGAAACATCGCATATCAGAGTGTTGTTGGGGGAGCGGTTCTGCCGCTGCAACTCGGAGGAGGGTGTTCCTGGCTTTGTACTGAATGGAATTAAGTGCATGCACAGTTTCCTGGCCATTTTCAGAATCTTTGAGATCGGTGCGGAGACTTCGGAACCTTTTCACACCAAGATGAAAACACATGCGCCATGCAGGGAGAATGGACCATCACTCCTGGTGCAGAGGGACACCATGTTTACTCCCATTGTCCGTCACCATGGTTCCGATTTGCAGTTGGAGCGGAGAAAGCCCAAAATGATTTCTTGCTGATGATGCGGGGAGACTGTTCCTACCCCCCCCTTGTGTGGGGAACCGTTCGCAAGAGGCAAGCCAGGTGTTGGAACTGCGTGGAACACACGCTGTGAAATAACATGTGGTATGATGGTGCAGTACATGTGGAGGAGGATGGTGGTCGGTCGTGGAGGAGGTGGAGGCGGTTATTGGAGCAGGAAGCAGCAGTTTGACAAGTGGAAGAAGAATGCGGCGTCTACTGTCCAAGTTGTTGGTGTGCCTGGGCCGGAAAGCACATTACACCCAGTGGCGGTAAAGGACATGTACTGCCTGACGTAGTTACAGCGAAGACGGTCCGCTGCCGTGCACCTTGGAACTAACCGATAAGCTTAAGGACTGGCCATCACTTCTGTTCTTAATAATTTAATGAAGTGCTGGTACTGCCTTTTGGAAAGAAATTTCGGCTTGGAAACTCTCCATACTCGGCTCGGCACAAGCCATTAGTTCTCTGAACGGTGCAGAGTACACCATTTGGAATGGGAGGGACTGCAGTACCAACAACTTGGACAGGGATGATGGTCAGCTGCTGCACTTAGGATGGTGGAGCATACTGTTGTCTCTTTGCAATCGCCTCGCTGAACGATTGCTGGCGCACATTGAATTATCGAGGAGCAGGAGCATTGGACCCGGGAGATGGGGATGGGTCAAAGAGAAACAGCTCCTACTGCAGAGGTGGTGATGCCTTGACTCGGCTAAGCAATGGCATGCGTATATGGGCGCTTGATGCATGCTTTGCTGTAGCTGGCGACGGGCAGATGGACCACCAATCTGAGCATTTTTCTCCCAGGCAAGGATGGTGACGCGCACTGTGTACCGAAGGGCCGTGGTGCCTAGGTTAGCTACATGGCCACGCTTCAATTTCTGCTTACCAGATTTACATATTAACCAATATTTCGGGCTCATCCGGTGTCTTAGCAAGAAATGCCACACGCCGAAGGTATAGGATTTTACCGCTAAGCTCCGCATTGAGTGATACTCGACGCAGCTGCCTCGCTGATCCCCTGTGCCCGCTACTTTGTTGCAATGACGAAGCGGGTTTTATTACCCCGTGGCAGCTTGGCTCCGCACTCAACTGCTGCTATCTGATGGCATCACGGCAACACAACCACTTGAGGCTGTGCTGCTGCCTGACGCCCTCTTCTCATGCGATCGTATGAAGCCCTTGCCTCACCCGGCTCAACAAGTGCGGTCGGCTCATCATTACATCTATTGTGTTTCTATCGTCATGCCTGTCCTCATCCACCGGTCCTTGGTATGCAGAGGCTGACCCTCACAACATGACTTCCATGCAATTTCAATCTATACTTTGCGCCATACTGCAAGAAGCGGGGATATTGGTCCCATTTTTCGGTGAAAAGTAGCTGCTGACTGGCCCTCCTCAAATTGTTTTCTCACTATATAGGTGGCGCTGAGCCCAGACAATAGTAGATATTATGGTGGAGGGAAACCGGATGGGACAGAGGCCGGGTTGAGGACAGCGTGAGGGCCGCTGACCAGCTCCGGGCCATGCCAAATAATGGTTGGGTCTGAAGTTCCCACAGACTCTTGGCTGGGGTTGGCAGATTGACATCTGGGTGAAAGTGGATGACATAGTCAACCAATCAAGAACCATGGGATTGCGAACAACACACGGCCCTAGAAGACGCGGCAGTTTGGCTCAGAGGTGGACCCCTGCTGGACGTCCCCTTGCTGTGCTGAGACCTTTATGGCTGGATGTTTGTGCCTCTGCACTCGCAGGTGAAGAGCCTGCAACCTTCTGTCTGAAATACTGTATGTTCTATAAATGTACAGACCCACTGTTTGATGAAGATATCTGTATATGATAAATACACATCCCTGTATTGACGCCAAATTAGAACCCATAAGAAGCATTGGGTAAACCTTGGATATAAATTGCGCTCCACCAAAGGGGCAGGAATAAATTGGACTTGTATGTGCATTTCAAAAACTCTGTCGTATTTTACTGATATTAAAAGCACAAAGGCTTAACTAACCTTCTTGGATATTGAATTATGCTACAGAATTTTTTTGTTGGCGGTGAAAAACAAGTTTTATTTTACTGAGTTCAATGAGAACAACGTTATTTAACCACCTGGATGTAAATTGCGCAAAAGAATTGAGCAGGCCAGAGAATACTAGCTTTGTAGACGTGTTACAATTGCGTGTTTTATTACGCTAACTGCAAGAGAAAAAATTGTAATTACCTTCGCTTGTGAATTATGCTACAGAAAATTGTATTTTTGGCGGTGAAAAAGACGGTCTATTTTTGTCACACAGACAAAACACACGATAATTTAACCTGGATGTAAACTGCCGCAAAAAGAATTGAGCTAGCCGGAAAATTACTAGCTAATGTAGGTGTTACAATTGCGATGTTTTTACGTCAACAACAAAAGAGAAAAAATTGTAATTAACCTTCGTTTGTGAATTATGCTACCGGACAATTTTATTTTTTGGCGGTGAGAACGACCGGTTCTAGGAGTCACAACAGCAGCAGAAAAATTTGTTAATTAACCCATGGATTGTAATTGCGCAAAAGTATTGAGCAGACGGAAACTTTACTAGCTTTGTAGCGTCTCACAATTGCGTGTTTCTACGCTTACCAACAGAGAATAAAATTGTAATTAACCTTTGCATTGTGAATTTATGCTTACAGGAAATAAATTTTATTTTTTTGGACGGGTGATAAAGCGGTCTATTTTTGGTCACCACAGACAAAAACAACGCTTAATTAACCTGGATATAAATCTGGCAAAAGAATTGAGAGCCAAAAATGAAGTGGTATTTGTATTATAAAACGCTGTTTCTTTAAATGAATACACAGGAACTGGCTTAGATGCCACTTGGATATTAAATGTTTTTTATGCCGTGAGCAGATAGCATTAAAATGTATATGCCAGCATGCAGTGGACGCCCTGGGAATCTCAGATCCAATCCCCACAAATCATAAATAGAACATTAGAGAAGCAGTCTCTGAAGACAAGCGGAGACTCCCCACAAAAATGCTGTATAAAAAATCAGTTCTTCAGTAACAATCAGCCGCGGCAAGCACCTTCATGATCAGTACAAGTGAGAGCGGTATGAGCTCCCAGCGTAGCGCGGACTTATATAGGCGGTGACGTCAACAGAATTCCGTGGTCTCTGATTGGCTTACATCTCTGCATGTCATGCAGACTATGCCTTCTTCCTCCCAGAGTGCTTTGCCCATTGTAGCGCCATGTGCTCGCCCAGCCATTTTATCAATCAAAAGCACCCACCTTCGTTCACCGAAAAAGTACCCAAACTTCGACTTCGTTCAGAACCGAAGTTTTCCAGAAATTCTAAACGAATTCCACTTCGTTAGAATCGATTCGCCCATCTCTAGTAAGAATGCTTTCATGCATAGAAGTAGTAATAGCTTATTTTTTATCAATTCACAAAATGCAAAGTGAATAAAAAAGAAAAAGTGAAATTAAAATCAAATATTTGTTGTGACAACGCTTTCCTTTTGGAGTCCTGATATTGATGATATGACCCTACAGAGCCCTCATCTTATCATCAAGTCTGTCTGGGATTACATGACAAGACTGAAGGATTAGGGGAAGGCTGCTCAAAAAAAAAAAAAAAAAAATAGAATTACAGGTATCCTATAATAACATGTGCACACCTCCAAACCTTAGTCCATAGGTCCTTACAATGCAAAAAACAGACCCAGGTAGCACTCCAGATAAGCAGTTTATTTTACCCAATTGTTCAATGTTTCAGCTCGAACACAAGCCTTTCTCAAGCACTCCTAAAGTGTCAAAATGTGACTTAAATATCAGTGAACCAGTGCCTTAAATCAGAGTGAATACAATCAATCAATTTCAATATAAAACATGATCAAAGCAATATCCATAATTAAATCACAAAAATTTACAAATCTTATATATTTATATATATATAATATAAATTATAATATATATATATATATTTTATATATATCAATAATTATAAACAAAATCACATGATTAAAGTGAATCCCATACAATCGTACATCAACAGTTTAATCTGCTTACATTTTGTTTACAAACACTGTGTTATCTTGCCCATACTGCACCTATCACAGTCCAGGATCCTGGGTAGCCGAAAAATATGCCTCTCTGCGGATGAGCTTTGTTTGAATTGGTTCTTCGTCAGTTCCATCTCCCTGTGCATGCGCTTTGGATGTGTAATGGAGTCTTGCGTTATCTTTAAAATTGGCAACCTCTTCCAGTGACATAATTACAACTTATAATTAGCGAAAACTCACAATACTCCATTATTGAGTGAACCACCACTGTATATCGCCATCTTATACTGGTGGTGGTTCACTGTAATATCATTAGAGATAATACATTTTTCTCTTTGGCTCTGTCAATCCTTGGGTGACATCACGCCCTGCTCTGAGCTCTCTGCTCTAATCAGAGTTATGGTCAGGGAACCAGGTAACCATAGAACCCTGTGTGCACTGATAGCTCATAAAATGTCTCTTATCTCATGACTTAAGTAAAATCTATTATCTACGTATTTAGGAAAAGTTTTTTTTTTAATTGTCTCTTCATGTTGAAAGCAAATCTTTGTAGTGAGAAAACTCCTTTAACCCCTTACCGCCGGAGCCAGTTTTGGCCTCTTGACAAGAGGCCCACATTTTTTAATATGATCTGTCAAGTTTAAGTCCGAATAACTTTTTGACAATTTAACCTATCCATTATTCGAAATATTTTTCGTGACACATTGTGCTTTAAATGGAAAAAAATTTTTTGGGTCCAAAAAATGTTTTTTATTTGTGAAAAATATCAAAGTATCGTGAAAAATTAAAAAAAAATTTTACCAATTTTAACTTCAAAAATGTCTGCATGTAAGACAGAAGTTTTTTCCTCTAAAATTTTTTAAACTAGCACTAAAAATTTTCTGCTTGTTTTTGGATTTTTTTTAAATTTTTTTTTTTTTAAAAATTTAGGGGGCTTAAAATTTTTTGAGTAATTTTCAAATTTTCAAGAAACGGACTAACGGACTTTGATTGGCCTGTATTTTTTAAGTACCCAAAAGGACTTAAACTAAAAAACTACACCCCTTTAAAAGTATTCAAAACAGCATTTAGGAATTTTATTAAACCTTTAGTATTTCACAGGAATTAAAGCAAATGGAAGGGGAATTTCAAAATTTCATTTTTTTGCAGATTTTCAATTTTTATACTTTAAATTCACAAGAAAAGGGAAAAATTTGATCGGGGGAAAATGCAATTTAAATTGTTTCCGAAATTCGCCTTTTTTCAGGATATCCCATATGGGCCCTAGTGCGATTTGGCTAAACCACAAGCCCCAAATGGGAGGAGCCCTACGGACCTGGCGTCTCTTTCATTACAATTTTATTTAGGGGCCTTTTTCAAGTTTGGGGACCCCCCTAAGGTTCCAAAATTTAATAAACCCCCTAAAAAGCCCCCAAATTTTGGAAATACCCCCTTTAAAGGTTAGCCAGGGGGTGTATAGCATATCACCCCACGGTTGGTCACAAAAAATTTTTTAGCTTGGGCTTTAAAATGAAAAAAAAAATTTTTTTTTACAAAAATCTGCAATTTTAGCTAAAAAGTTTAATTTTTACAAGGCATCCTGGAAAAAAAAGCACCAAAAATTTTTTTTACAAACAATTTTTTCCCAAGTTCGGCAATACCCTACATTTGGGTGTAAACTGTTTTTGGGGGCGCAGGGCATGGCGTATAAGGGAGGGAGTGTTTTTTGGTTTTTGGGGAACGCAGATTTTGGGGGGGGCCATTTTTCGCTTTCAAAGCCCCCAAAGACCAAAAAGGGAAACCTTCCAGAAGTCACCCATTTTGGATTCAGCACGCCTCATAGATTGATCTGGGGGTGTATTGTACTTTTGGGTGCACGGGGTTTTCCAAAGTTTTTTTTTTTTGCATTGGGCTATAAAAATGGGGGGGAAAAATGCAGTTCCGCCATTTTTTTTTTGGGTTTCAATTACAGCTTCCCCTTTTCAGTGTAAATAAAATGAAACTTTACTTTGGGGTCGGTAAAAAGCAATAAATTGATTTTTTATAGTTTTTTATGTTTTTTTACTTTTACACATATGGGTCTATAAAAAATTGGTTTTTAGTTGTCTTATTTGTTTGCCATAACTTTTTCAGTTTTCGGTAAACAGTTGATTGTTTTTTGTGAATGATTGAATTTTTTTTTATACCTTTAAATGGGGGCATTTCCCTGGATCATTTTTAAAGGTTTTTGTGGGGCATTTTAACAAAATACAGCTTCCGGGTGTGCTCTTTTTTTTTATTTTTTACAGCTTCCCGTGGCGGGGTATAATTAATATACTAGTACTCTCAGCGGGTTATAGGGTTTTACAGTATACCCAATTTGTATATTTTTTTTATGTTTTACTGCTTTTACTAATAAAAACACTTTTAATTCAAAAGGAAAAAACGTTTTTTTCCTCCCCATTTTGAAACCTAACTTTTTTATTTTTCTGTGTACGGAGCTTGGGAGGGGCTTGTTTTTTTTTGGGGTGCTTACGTTTTTTTTTGGTATCATTTTTTGGGGGGCAAGATTTTGATCATTTTAAACCAATTTTTTTTGGAAGGCAGGGGGAAGAAAATACTGCAATCCTATAGGTTTTTTATTTTTATTTTTAACAGCGTCACCGTGATATATACCTTTTTGCTTTACTATCGGGTCGATAGGGTTACGGGGATTCCAAATTTTATATTTTTAAAATTTTTAAGCACTAAAAAAAAAAGTGTTTTTAATTTTTGGTTTAAAATAATATTTTTTGCATCCTGTCTTCGAGAGCCATAACTTTTATATTTTTCCGCCCCCCCCCCCCCCCCCCCCCCCCCTTTACGTGACGTGTAAGGACTTTTTTTTTGTGTAATGAACTGATTTTTAATTGGGACAAAATTTGGCATTTTTACGAGTTTTTGATCGCTTTTTATTCCATTTTATGTGCGCAGGATGTAAAAAAATCGAATTCGGACTGTTTTTTGTTTTTTTTTTTTTACGGTGTTTACCGACGGTTTAATTAACATGACAATTTTAGGGGGGTCTTTTGCACGCGACAAACCAAAAATTGTGTACTTTTTTATCTTTATCTTTTTTGGGCATTTCCTTTTTTAAAGGGGAAAAGGGGGGGTACGGTTTTAAATTTTTTTTTTTGTGTTTTACTTTTTTTTTTTTTTTTTTTACTTTTTCACATTTTTTTTCTTCCCCCAGTGGGGATTTTTAAAAGCAAATCCCCCTGGGGAAAAAAACAATCTTAGATTGCTGTTTGAAAGGAGACCGGCACAGCGTTACTGCTGGGTACAGGTCGCCCTGGTACTGCCGATCACCATGCCCACAAACCCTGGGGAATGGGGACGCACCAACTACCCGGATGCTTCAGAAAGCATCCGGGGGTCGGGTAAGAAACCCCGAGCGGCATCTGCCTGCGGCTTCATTATCGAGCCTGACAGGTTGCGGTAATGAAAACTTTTTCACCCCCCGGGCCCGGGGTTTCCCCCGGGCCGGGGGGGGATGCGGCTTTAACCAGCGGTAATTTACCGTGTTCCAGTCGCATCGTGGCGTCCACCGAACCCGCGCCACGCCAGGGGCGTATCATAGCCATTTGCGGAACACTTCCCGCTAGGGGGGGATCTACACAAAGTCGGGAAGGATTAATATTATATGCTCTTATACTGCTAACCTGACAAAAAAAAAAAGGGTTTTTAATTCTTTGACTGTAAGGGTTTGGGTTTAAAAAGATGGAAGCCTGTATTCTTTATTACAATTGAGGTTTCCCAAAAAGAGCAAGAAGAAAACAACAGCTCAGCAATTCTTTAATTACACACCTTCCAACGTGACCCATTTTTACTGTAAGGAAATGACCTGTTTCCATCTTTTCTGCTGATTTCCCAAATGCAATAACTTGAGTTGAATTAAATAATTAATGTTAAGCACCTTTAACATCAATTATTTAATTCAACATAGGTGTTGCAGTTGTGATGTGGAATTAATTCGGTATGTATTCTTGTAAAACATGATATATAATACTAACACGCACCATAGAAGATATTCATATTTAATGCCACTGATTAAATACACATCATGTTGATAGATACTATGGTCTGCAATCTTAAAAAAATGATTTTATGTGATCTTTTCACATCTCCTGCAGTTACTGTGAATTGAACTCTGTTTATCTCCTATATAAACTGCTTCAAAGTGCATAACATATCTAAGAAAATTATATTATCATATTTTTCCTGGGAAAACGTTGTTGAGGAAGTTTTTTTATCAGAAATAAATAGGTAGGCCCTAGACTGTTCAGGGCCAGGTTGGTATGGGTTCTTAAAAGATACATAAAGGTGAAATGTATGAATCCTGGCACTGATTGGGCCCCTAAAATCTTTTTAAACAGGTAAAATTCCAAATGTTGAACCTGTTCTTCTGCAGTTTATACATACAGGGCATTGTAGTGGGCCCAAATAACAAGTCGGGTTTTGGGAGACCACCTTTTAACCGGTCGGGTGTTTTAACTGTCTGTGCCTAGATTTGGCACCAAAGAATCATAAATGTGTCTACTTCACACCACATTCATAGAACGTCCTCAATCTTTGGCACATTAAAAAGTGTCTTTGGCGCATTCCAAAAGTTTGGAGTTCACCTGTTCATACATTCTTTTTGGCTCAAATTACACAAGAAAACTGTCGCAGCCCCTTTCATACATGTCGCCCTTAGTGACTATCTCTCCACTTTGGGGGCCCCCCTACATAACTCACGAACCTTTGTTTTAGACACACGTTTGGTTCATTTTGGCGGTGTGCTGTAGCATGCTGGTTCACCCTCACACACTTTTATAACCAACATTTACCTCTCACATAAATGTATATGGTGTTTTGCAGTTCCCACATCGTTTATTTGAAATGAAGCAGTTTATCCATTCACAATACACTTTTATGACATCAGCACGCAAACAGATCAAACTGTGTTGTTTCAGAAATCCAACTCTGATAATAAGTTTATTCATGATTGGGATGATGCCTTATATCCCCTATTCTGCTCCAAGATTTTAAATCCACAAAAGACCAATCTCAAAGTTAAACTATTTGAGCAGAGTGATTTAGAGTTGTTTGCATTTCAATACAAATGACATCACAAATCTGTATCAGTAATTTACTATCAACTGTGTCTGAAGGACAGAAATGAATATCAACATATCCATGATAGAAACCAAATAGTTTTGTTCAGGTACCAAAATGTCCAAGCCCTGGACTAGTGCACAACTAACTGAAAAGTGCCGCATGAGAAGTGGTGTTGGAAATCACAACATTTTAAAAGCTCTGGTGTCATTTTTTTTTACATGGGGCATATTATAAATGTTATGAATAGTGTTGAGCGAACAGTAAAAAGTTCTAGTTCAATTAGAACCTCAAACTTTTGTGAGTTCGGTTTGAAGTTCTATTCGAACTTGAACTTCGAACCCCATTAAAGTCTATTGGAGAAGATGTTCTGCTTAAATGTTATACCTATACAGGTGAGGAGAAGCTGTTATTACCATCCATAACAGTAAACTGGATACATGGAACAACTTAGTGAAGAAAATTTGTCTCTAAGAGTGACAGGAAAAAAATTCAGAGGCTAAAATACTTCATTCCATTCAATGGCTATCTGAAAAGGTGAGGACAGCTTGCAAGCAGGGGCGCAGCTATAAGAGGTGCAGCGGTAGCAGCTGCTACGGGGCTCTGCATTCTGAGGGGGCCTAAAAGCCCCTTTGACACTTAGGAGATTTGGAGACGGTGTGTTATACAATTACTGAACCTCCAAAACTGCAAAAACAGAACTTTTTGGCACTGAATATGATTTAGCAAATCCAAGCACTCTGTATAACATATATCCATAGATATGAGAGTTAGGCGCTATGTGACCCTGCAAATGTTGCCAAATAACAGCTTCTGGGTGTGGGAAAGATGCAGCCAGCAATACCAAGCTCCCTAACTATTGCTGTCTATGGAGAGGAAAATGCTATCTAACAAACTAAGAGCAGTTTGTACAGTACAGAGAGTGAGCTGAAAATGGCGTTCACAAGGCAATAGAGTGAAATATATATATAACATGGTCATGTGATTTTAGCAGCCAATGAGAGCCCAACACCTGAGCGATGACGTTTTCTCTATGCTCAACACTGATTGGATGGCCGCCAAAAGTGCAGAACGCTGCTGAAAACTAAACTGAAGATGGCGTGTCGAATTAGAACTTTACTAGAACGAATAGTAAAATTTTCGGTTGGAGTTCTAAAAATTCGAGAAGTTCTACTAGAACTTAACTTTTCTAGAACAGTTCGATCAATGCTAGTTATGAATAATATGATATTATATTATTATTATTATTATTAATTATTATTACTTACTTTGTATCTAGGAGCAGTCTGCAGCATACACACCTTTTTTTCTGCTATAGAACTGAGACCATAGGAAATAAGAAGGCATCTTATGTGTATGCTGTCTACTTAATTAAACTGCAGAAGCAAGCACTGCTGTTCAGTTAAATTGAATCTGCTAAACCACAGTATTTTAAACAATATTAACAGTATGTTTTCTCTGAGCGTTGTTGCCTATTAAAATATCTCAACAAATCATAAATCCTGGTAAATGCATATTACAAAAACTGCATCAAGAAAATAAATATTAGTTTTTATATTTTCAATTTGTACACTAGTACTATGCTGGTAAAACAAGCCATGGATTTATAATTAACAAGGAAAATAAACAAGAAATGGATATCAATTTATTTCCTGTCTTATGTTGTGAATGTATTTCTGGCCAGAAGATCTAGTGTCTCTCTTGTGGAAATATAAGGGACTTATGTAATGGCTTCAGTGAGATACCCTGAAAGTGGAGGGAATTAATTAGAGGATGCAATTGTTATTTGAATTTGCATACAGATCCTATTGCTTTCAGTAGGAGAAACCAAATACAGTGATTCCTCAACGTACAATATTAACTAGTTCTGTGATGACCATTGTTTATTGACGCCATAATTCTATGGAAAATTGGTATTTGGTTCAGAGATCCAAAAATGCTACCCAAGATAATATGAAATTAAGATGACAGAAAATAAGGCAGATAACTAATAAGAGATAAAGCAACTCCTTACGTATAACATACAGTATGGCCCAAAAGAGAGTACATCCCTCACATTTTTTAAACTATTTAGCTATATCTTTTCATGGGGCAACACTGAAGATATGATGCTTTGATACAATGTAAAGAAGTCAGGGTGCAGCTTGTGTAGCAGTGTAAATTTAGTGTGCACTAAACATAACTTAACACACAGCCATCAATATCTTAATATTGTTCCAGTAATCCGGACCCTTAGTCTGCTTGTATTCAGCAAACTGTTTATTGGCTGTCTTGAACATCATCTTTAGAAGTGGCTTCCTTCTGGGACGACAGTCATGCAAACCAAATTGATGTACTGTGCGGCCTATGGTCTGATCATTGACAGGCTGACTTCCCCCCATCCCTTTAACCTCTGCAGCAATGCTGGCAACACTCATATGACTATTTTGAAAAGAAAACCTCTGGATATATGTTTTAGCAAAGTGCAGTTTAACTTCTTTGGTCGACCATGGTGAGTCCTGTTCTGAGTGGAATCTGTCTTGTTAAACCACTGTATAGTCTTGGCCACTGTGCTTCAGCTTTGCTTGTGCTTCTTTCCGCTTAGGCCATCTTTATGTAGCGCAACAATTCTTTGTTTTAGATTCTCAGAGAGTTCTTTGACATAAAGTGCCATTTTGAACTTACAGTGACCAGTATGAGAGAGTGTGAGAGTGATAACACCAAATTTAACACACCTTCTCCCCATTCTCAGCTGAGACCTTGTAACACTAATAAGTCACATGACAACATGGAGGGAAAATGGCAAATTAGGCAAAACTTGTCCATTTCACTTAGGGATGTACTCACACCAAATTTACACTTTTATATGAGCTGTACACTGGTTACTTTATATTATATCAAAATGTTGTATCTTCAGTATTTTCCCATGAAAAAAAAAAATACAATGTTAACAAAAATATGACAGCTGTACTCACTGTTGTGAGATACGATGCAAAAGAACTGCTGAAGGCTGGAAACCACTTTCTATTTAAAGACAGGAGTTTCTTTGGGTCATGTATTTTATATACAATGTACCAGCAAATAAAAATGAAGACCTCACCTGGAGCTCAAAGGAGCAGCTCAAGAGAAGTAGAGAATATGTAGTATCGTACTGTATCATAGAGAAATGCTACTATACCGTCAATTACTACATGCACTGCACTAATACAGTAAAATATTCATGGTAATTGGCCGGATCAGTATCTGAGACATTCTATCTTGAAACCACAATCAACATACAATGTTCCAGGAAAGAACATTGTATGTTGAAAATATTGTAATCTGAGGTCATTGTGACTTAAGGGACCACTGTAATAGCTTTGCTCTTAAAGGGGTTTCAACTCCTCTTTAGTATGAGTCAGCCTTAGACAATGGGGTGATGACCATACTTAGAAGTTGATTTTAGTGATCAACTGTGCCTCCCTGCCTCCTACACCTCTACAGTCTCCCGCCAGGTTTCGCTTCTACTTATATGTACTGGTGTGATGATATTATCACACCAACATGTAATAAAGATGGGAGCTTTAAGAATTCTGAGTCTCCCTCTACTAATTGCAGCACGACAACGGGTAGTAAACATTAAAGGTCTAAAGATATATGTCCCCCTTTCCGAATTATACCTTTTATTTATAAATTTATATATTACAAGCTATAACACAACGTACAAAGTATAAAACCACTAAATAATGGTCATATAGTTACCAAATAACACCACTACACAAAACCAGTATCCCAAGGCTAATATTACCAATAATTTCATTAAGACAATATACCGCCACTCCATGACCACATACCACCAAATGCTGACTGAATAATACCACCACATATCACCACCACATAGTGACAGAATAATACATGATAGCTAGAGATGGGCGAATCGATTCTAACGAAGTGGAATTCATTTAGAATTTCAGGAAAACTTAGATTCTGAACGAAGTCGAAGTTTGGGGTGATTCCTGGAAAAGGTGTTTTTTTGATTGAAAAAATGGTTTGGCCGCACTTTGGTTTTAACAGGGGGCAAAGAATTTGGGAAAAAAGGGCTACCCTGCAAACTGTGGGGAGAGAACCCAAACAGACACCCCGGATTCTGGGGACGTCTTTCGCACTATTAAGCCGGACGCCATCTTGCTCCTCACACTCCCCCACGGTGCTGTGTAGGGAATTTTGGTTTGGCGGGCCGTTTCTTATGATATCTCATACTAAAAACACTTTTTTAAATACAGCTTTTTTGGGGGGTGTCCCCAGCTTGTCCCCAAGCCCGCTTCTCTTACGTTCAAATTTCCCTGTTTTTGGGGGGGGTATTGAACTGAATCCAGTGTGCCCCAATTTCATCTGCATAAACATTTTAATGCTACCTCTCATTCTTGAGCCTTTTAAAAACCCAAAGGGGTTTATATAAGCCTTTTTGCTTTTTAAATTTCATTTTAAAAAAAAACCTTGTTTTTTTAAACAATTTCCAAATACCACTTAAGTTTTGGTTGCTAAATTTTTCTTTTGCGAAATTTAATCCGGGGTTAATTAACCCATTTTTCTCGTTTGGCCACTAAAAGAAACTTTTTTTTCCCACCACCAAAGAAAAATTTTTTCCCCTGTACATAATTCAAATCCGAAAGGTTAATTTACTTTTTTTTCTGTTTTTTGATTTTGCGTAAAAAAACCCCGCCTTTTTTTAAACACCTGCAAAGGTAATTTTTGGGCAGCACATTTTTTTTGGAAATTTTTACTTTCCAAAGGGGTTAACTAAGAAATTTTTCTGCATTTGTACTTTTTAAAAGAAACTTTTTTTTTTCACCCCCAAAAAAAAAGAAATTTTCCCCTGTAGCAAAATTTCAAATTCAAAGGTTTTTAATTAAAAAGTTTTTCTGTTGTTATTTTCCGTAAAATACACGCCTTTTTTAACACGCTGCAAAGCGGAAATTTTGTTGGCAGCACTTTTCCCTTTTGGGGAAATTTACACCCAAAGGGGTTTTAACTAAGTATTTTTTTTCATTGTTTTCAGTAAAAAAACTTTTTTTTTTTCACCGCCAAGAAGAAATTCTGTACCCAAATTTTCAAAACCAAAGGGTTTTAATTTAAAAGCCGTTGTACTTTTTAAATTCAAAAAAATACACAGTTTTTAAAAAACCCGGGCCATACAAGTAAATTTTTCCTGGGCCTTTTTTGGGGAGCGAAAATTTATACCCAAAGGGGTTTCCCAAAAGCTTGTTAGGGGGTTTCTTTTGGACCCAAATACAGGGTGTGTATTTTCATATACGGGATATCTTCTTAAACAGAGCCCTGTACATTTTAGAACAAACAGTTTTCCCAGACAGAAAGGTGGCGGGCCCCTTCACATCAAGGGGCAGTGGCACAAACTTTCCCCTGGAAAAAAGGCAGGTCACACACAGAAAGGGAACTCGCAGCGGGGGTTCACTCGGGGGGCCAGAACTCCCCGGTGCATCTAGGGGGCCTTTGGCGGTTTTGACCAGAAACCCAATGGTTCTTGATTTTTTTGACTGGGTCATCCACTTCCCCCAGATAAAACTGAAAAACCGCAGCCAAGAGTCGGGGGGAACTCAGACAAAACCCCTTTATTTGGCAGGGCCCCGGGGAGGGGGGTCAGGGGCTCTCCCCTTTCCCCCTTCAACCCACCACGGCCCCCATCCGGTTCCCTCAGCCAAGATCTACTATGTTTTCGGGGCTCAGAAACCCACTATACATAGGATGAACAATTTGAGGGGCATTCAGCACTATTTTTCCCAGGGGAAGTAATGGGCCCAATATCCCCTGCTTCTTGCAGTATTGATGGGGAGAGTGGCATGGGGGGTTTTTTTTGGCGAGCGGTAAGCCTCTGCATACCAAGACCTTTGGGTTGGGGACAGCATGAAAATAAAACACTCATGAAAAATAAAAAAGGGGGTTTGAATCCATTTTCTCCCTTCCCCCCCATTTTGTTCAAATAAAACGTATGGAACTTGGCTGAAGGAGACCATAACTAAGGAATTTTTTTAGGTGCTTTTTTTTGCTTTCTGGCCATTGTTGTTTGGAATTCGGGTACAAAATTTAAATTTGGGACAAAAAAAAAAAGCAAAAAACAGCTGCAAAACGGGCCCCTTTGTTAAAAAAAGGGGGGGCCCCCCCCTTTAAATTTGGGGGAAAAAAGGGGGGCCCTCCCCGGTTATCTTTTCATCAAATTTCCCCCCCTTTTTCAATAATTTCCCCCTGTTTAATATATTTTTTTTCCCTGTTCATAAATTTTTCCCCCTTTCAAAAATTTTCCCCCCCTTTAAAATATTTATTCCTTTTCATCAATTTCCCCCTTTTAAATTAATTTACCCCCTGTTAATAAAATTTTTTCCCTTTTTCACCCAATTTCCCCCTGTTTCAAAAAATTTCCCCCCCTTTAATTTATTTACCCTGTTCATCAATTTCCCCCTTTAATATATTTTTTCCCTTTTCATAAATTTTCCCCCCCCTTTTAAATATATTTTTTCCCTTTTTCTTTAAATTTTCCACCTGTTCACCAGTTCCTGCTGCCCGTGAAAACCCGCCCTTTTCTGCTATTTTACCTGACCTGGGAATCTCCGCCCCCTTTCCCTGACCTTTTGGCCTGCCCTCTGACAACGATTTCCTTACAATTTCCTGTCCCCGCCCGTTTGCGCCCCCCGCCACAGAAAGTCCATCCCCCTTTTCAGGCTCGGGGTAAAAACCCGGGCCCTTATTTAAACCCCCCCTGCCCCCTGTCGTGGCCGCTAACCAAGCAGTGGCCCCAGAGGAGCCAAAACCCCTTTCCCGTTAAAATGGCTGAATAATGCCAATTTCCTGGCCATTTTCTTAAAGGGGCAGACCCCACCACTTGAAAAGGGAGGACTGACTGACGGGTGACCCAGGAGTCCCTTGCCCAAATTTTCGGGGTCCCTTTCAAAGGGGTGGCCCTAAACGTGGCCGTTTGGCCCCCCAACCTCCACTGCCCCCAACCCTGCTGACCCCCGGGGGGGGGTCCCCACATTTACCGACAAAAAGGGGCTGCGCCACTGCCTGACACGCAAGTTTCCCCTTTTTCTCTTCTCCCTTTTGATAATATAAACCCTTTTTACACTTTTGGGTCTGGGTCAGCTGTTTAGCATCACAGGGTTTTCAAAACCCCACTTTTTTGGCTGATGCCCCCAACTTTACATCTCCGCCCAGACATTAACTCTCAAACTTTCCAAGATCCCAGATTGTCTGTCATCCAAAACCTCCTTCCCCCCTCCCTCTCCCAAAACTTAAAAGTAGAGATAACGGGAAAGGGTTCCAGGGGCCCCCCAATGGGTAGTCGAGGGTTCCACGCCACTCTCCCTCCCAGGAGAAAAGGGGAACCAAAAGGGGGCATGGATTTGGGGTGAATTTTTTCCCTTTGGGGGGCCCCTTTATGCCTTGTTTTTCAGGGGACCAGAATAACTTTTCCTAACCTCGCCGCTTCTCCCGGGTTCCATGTGCGGGTTTGGCTACATCGATTTTGTGGTTTCCTGTCACCCCCCCCGTCCTTCTCAAAGGGTTGCGTACAAAGCCTACTGCTCGCAACATTTAAACCCCCTTTTCAACTCTCCTCACAATATTTTTTCCCCTTCTGCAAGAACAGCGGATTCTTCCCCCCTCTTTTCTGCCCATGCCTCAAATAGTTGGCCTCAATGTATAGGGGGGGGTGCAGAGGCCCCCCAGCACATAGAAAATTTTTTTTGGCGGGGGGAAGCGGAAAAAGGGCAGAGGTTTGGGTTAAAGGGCAGGGGAAGCCAAAAAAGGTTTTTTGACAACCCACCGACCCCTTGGGTGGGGTTTTTTTTAAAGTCATCTGGAAGAAAAATGAATAAACCAAATGTGTGGACAACACATTTCCTAGATTTACAAACCCGGAAAGCGTGGCCACCCCAGGGGACTCCCCCGGGTGGTTGGGCGTCCCCCCTTTCTGGCTGCAAAACTGTTTGGGGCTCCGGTTTAAACCCACTACTGTGTTCTTTGGCTTTTATGGGATGGGCCGTAGCCCCCCAGTTGTTTTTTTCCAGCTTCCCCTGCCCCTGACTTTACAGGGTAAAAATTCCCCCTTCATTTTTTTTTGGGCAGTTTTGCCCCCCTTTAAATGCCCCCGGGGAATTTTTTTAGTGAAGCGATTCTAAAGAAAACCCCAGTCATATGCGGTCAACAAAACACAACTTTGTATAAGAAAAACCCAAGCCCCTCTGCAAATTTAAGCAGGGCCCCAACGCCTACAGCACCCCTACAGGCTCTGTGCACCCGGAAATAGCTTTTTTTTAAAAACGTTTTCGCCCGAAGAAATTTCGAACTAAACAAATTTGCCCGGAAAAAATTCCCGCGAAGTCGCCGAATCGAATTTTTGAAAAACTGCCCCTCTCAATGATAAAATTACTGAAAAAAACAAATTACATGCAACCAATATTACTGCCAAACAGTGACCATACAGTAGTAAATACCAATTGCTTGAACTCTGCACACAAGTAAAATTAAAAAAAAAATTTTCTTTCAGGACTCACCGAAGATATTTTCTCTGATAAAGTCATTCCTTTCCTGATGATTATTCTCTCTTCTTTTTTTTTTCCTTCGGCCCCAGACCACCACACTTGCCCCCTGCAAATTTTTAAAAAGACCAAGACACTCAGACTCCTCATTTTTTCCATACTTTCCCTACCATTTACCACCTCTGTACAAACTCCCCATCCATAGTGCCCCCAATGGTAATAATGACCCCTTGTCCCCCAAACAGTAAACTTGCTCCTGTTTGTGTACCAAATTTTCAGCTTCTTTTGTTGTCACCATATAGTAGTTATACTCCATATGGGGTTTACAGCCAATTGTAGGTATACATGTCCCCTGCAAATAATAGTTTCCCTGAGGTAAATAATGCCCCGTAGGTATAAAATGCCCCCCCGAGGCAAACAATCACTTGAAAATATATAGACCTTATTAGGATTAAAACCCCCCAGTCATAACAACCCCCTGTTTCCGTTACATGCCCCCTTTCCGTATAAAACTCCCCAACCATTTACTGCCCCCGTAGGTAACACAGCCCCCCCTTTTAGTCGTATACAGCCCCCGTATCAATTCACCCCATGTACCATTAAAAACCCCCTTTTACATATACCACCCCCTTTTCCATATAAATGCCCCCGTATCATTACTCCGCTGTAGCCAAAAACATGCCCGGTACGTACACATGCCCTGTAGCTAAACAGCCCTCTATAGTCATATACTGCCCCCTGTAGCCATGTACATGCCTCCTGTATCGTACTGCCCCCTTAAAGTTTTAAATTTCCCCCTGTAGTCGTATATACATGCACCCTGTTTATTAAAAAAAAAAAAAAAAAAAGTTAAGTCTCCTCTCCTCTTCCCTCACTAAGCAGCTCGCGCTGGAAGTTTGCATCTTAGTATAGGTGATGTGATGATGTCACGCCCCCACATCGGATGCAAGCTTCTTGCGTCTCCAAGGCCTAAGACCCCATACAGGCACGTGATCGCCACCCCCACTGTCGCAGTCTTATTAAACCCTGGGGATAGGCCTCGAGGCCAACTGCTGCAGAGCTCGAGGCCCACCAGGAGACTTCCAGCAACCAATGGGCCCCGAACTCTGTGGCAGTAGGCCCAGAAGCCTACTGCCCACGGTAGTAAGCAGGGCAGATAGTATGATGTAACGATCACACACCTGCACTGAATGGTGTGTGTGTCCTCCAGTTCTCTCGTGGCCCAGCCCAACACTGGCTCTCCTCCATTCATGTCTATGGGAATTCTGAATATACTAAACCATGCACTCGCTTATTTTTAAACCCCCCAACAAATGAACAAGGGCAACGCAAGCACAGGGCCAAATTTCCCCTTTTGCTTTTGTCCCGGCTGTAGACAACTATGAGCCAGTCTCTGAGAAGATTATACAAATTAACAAAACCCTATGATAATGAAAAAATTTAAAAGACTACTAAAAAAAGAAAAAATTTAAACAGCAACTTTTAGCCTACTTAAAAATCCCCTCACCCGGGTTTTTTAAAGTGACTCACATGTAAAAAAATTTCTTAAATTATTTTTTTTTGTTTGGGGAACCGCTTTTCTGAATTGCAAATTTAAGATTTTTAACACTGCTTTACTGTGAGTGAACTAAGAATTTACTATTCAAGCTCATTTTGTTCTCTTGTTCTTTTGTTCTGCCATGCCAAGAAAAATTTAACCCTCGAAAGCTTGCTTTTAACATTTCTTTTTTTTTCATAAAATTTAAAAGAACTCTTGTTGCTTGTCTTTATCTATCGTCATTCACACATGCCCATTTTGGTGTACTAGACTTTGCCACATTCTTAATGTAGTTACATCTTCAATCAATTGTCATTGAACTCATCTGTTTTAATTATCTTTAGCTGTATAATGTTTATGCTGTATGACCACCTGCTGGGATTATATCACTTTATAATTACAGGCTCTTTTGGCTTATTTGTATAAGTATCTTGCATTGTTATTTGCACCATGTTATATCTAGGTGGTTGTTTTTGTATTACACTCTGTTTTGAGAAACAGCATCATGACTGTATTATTTCACTATTCTTGTTAAAGGGGAACCCTTTACATATTTTGTCCCCCTCTTGCTGAGGCAGCACAAGCAGCGCAGACCTGCGTTCCCACACTGTCCCCTTTTTCTGTAAAAGCAGCAGTTTTAGACATTTACCCCTCAAACTTATCAGACAATGAAAATCCACCCACCAAAGGCTACCCCCCCACGACATTATCACTTTTTTCAAACCCATTGAAAGTAATATTTGTCAGTTGAAGTGGCGGGCTAGCCCCCAGGGGGGCAGGTTTTGAAAAAAAACTGAACAGAAGGACTTCGAATGACCTTCTGGGTGAAAACGCGATTTTACATTAAAACACGAAAAAATACAGCATCTTTCAGAATAAGGGTCACAGTGCTGATAACAGCATGCTGACACTACCTTTTCTGTCCCAACAAAGGGGGGCAAAAACTTGACAGGTTCCTTAAGGGGAATTTTTACTTTTTTCAACTGACCAACATAGCACCAAATATTTTTTCTGTTGTATATGGATGCAACATACCTACACCAGAAGGGGCCAAATTTACCAAAAAAGTTGTATATTTTTTGAAAAAAAAAAAATAAAAAAACCCAATAAAATTTTTTTAAAAATCCTAACCATTTGAAAGGTTATATGATTTACAGATCAAATTTCCCAAAAACTAAGGGAAACTGTACAGAAATAACCCCTTTAAAAAACATTTTATTTTTGTATAAACCATTATTAATATAAAATAAAAAATATATAAATAATTTTATATATATATAATATATATATATAAATTATACCCTAGCACGAATTAGTAAACATGACAGCCTAAAAATTTCAAGCTGACAAACAGAACACCTTAATGTAGGAACAATATTTAACAAATTCAAAGGAACAACTAAAGTCACAGATGAACATAACGATTGCCCACATGTAAATGCCAAACATACATATCTCACAAATTTTTAGTAAAACTCTTTCACTTTTTGTAAAAATTATCATACCTTTTCATGGGACAACACTGAAAATGACACTTTGTACAATTTAAAGTAGTCACTGTACAGTTTTATAACGTTAAATTTGGGGTTTCCCTCAAAATAATCAAACACAGCCCTCAAACTTTTAAAACCGCTGGGAAAAAAGTAGTACACCCTAAGGAAAATTTAAAAAATTTTCCCAAAAAAACAAAATTTGGGGTTCCCAAATTTTTTGCAGCACTGCCTTAATCTCTTGAGCATGGGGTTCCAGAATTTCACAGGTTTCCACTAAATCCTCTTCCCCCCCCAGACAACATCAATCGTGATGTTTGAGACCTACCACCCCACCTTCGTTGGCACAATTTGTCTATTTTTTCCCTTTGGGGAAAATCAATTTCGTTGCTAGTTTTCGACATTGATGGCTTTGTGTTAGTTTTTTTTTAGCAATAAATCCAAAAAATGGAAACTCCAAAGAACAAGATGACTTTGATCACAAATTTAAATATTTTTTGCTATAGGAAACTTAAACTCTTCATTTCCTATCTATAAAACACTTGGGATGCTTTGGGGTCCCTTACTGGAGTTTTAAAATTACTGATATAAAAGGGTTTTTTGAAAAAAGGTGGGGTTCCACCAGACTTCATAATAGAAAAAGGGGATATTCCTTCAGAAGTAGAAAGGGTAAAATTGGGTGGGTTTGAAATCAGGTTTTTAAATTGGGGGAAAAGAGGTTAATGTTAAACTAATAAAAAATTTCGTTTTTAAAGTGTTTTATAGATAAGAACTATAAGTTTAAGTTGCCTATGGCAAAATAGTAAATATAGAGTTTTTTTGAGGGCACACTAAATTTACACTGTTGTGTAAACTGTACAATAGTTACTTTGCATTTTTTATAGGCATAAATTTTTTCGTTCCGGGCACGGAAATGGATCCACTGACCACCCAACGATGGTTG
>JAODAL010044188.1:0-33115 GCA_025379985.1 Phyllomedusa bahiana
TGTTATTTTTGATTAATTTAAAAAATATTTTTTTCACCTTTCAAATTTACCCCGGGGTGAAAATAGAATTTTCTGTTTGAAAATTTACGTAGATGCCGGGGTCCCTTTTAAAAAGTGCTGGGTGCGCAAAAGTCCAAAAAAAAAAACGTAATGTTTTGTTTTTATATAAAAAAAACCCGGGATTTTTTTTCCCCCTTTCAATTTCCCCGTGGTGTTTTAAAAATTTTGAATTGCTGTTTTAAGATTTAAGTTTAAAGGCTGAGTAAAAGAAAAAGTGCGGGTGCGAAAAATCAAAAAAACACGTAAACTGTTATGTTTGAAAATTTAAATAAACGGTATTTTTTGCCCCCTTTTTAAATTTACTTTTTGGTGAATTTTAGAAAATTTCTGTTTTAAAATTTACGTAGATGCTGCGTCAATTTTTCAGTGTGGGTGCGCAAAAAAACAAAAAAACAAAGTAACTGTTTTGTTTTGATTTAATTAAAAGGGATTTTTTTTCACCCTTTTAATTACCTGTGGGGAATATAGAATTTGCCCGTTTTAAGATTTAAGTAGATGGGTGCGTCAATTTTAACGGGGCGGGGGGCGCAAAAATTTTAAAAAAAAACGAATGGGTTTTTTTTGATATAAATTAAAAAGGTTTTTTTTTTTGCACCTTTCAAATTTACCTGTGGTGAATATAGAATTGCTGTTTTTAAGATTTACGTAGATGCTGCGTCAATGAAACAGTTTCTGGGTCGCAAAAGTCAAAAAAAAGTAAAAATTATGTTTTTGGGTTTTTAAAAAGGGTTTTTTTGGGACCTTTTTAAATTTTCCCCGTGGTGTATTTTGAATTTTCTGTTTTTAAAATTTTTTGTAGATGCTGCGTAATGAACGTGCTGGGGGGGCGCAAAAAGTCAAAAAACTAACTGTGATGTTTTTTTATCGATTCACGGTATTTTTTGGGAACCCAAAAAACCCGTGCTGAATACAAGTTTTGGTTTGTAATTTTTGTGCAAGGTGGATTTTTCAACAGCACCGGTGGGAATGGGTTTAAAATTTTAACACCCTTTGAAATTTAACTGATAATAAAAGTGGGGGTTTTTTCAGCTAACAAAGAGACCTGCAGTTACTAGGGAAAAGATGTTTATCCCAAAATAAGTTTAGGGGTGCCCCAATATCCAGGAAAATTTTTTAATTTGCAAAATGTTAAATAAAAATTTTTAATACAATTTTCTACACTAAGTTTGGTGAACTTTATCCAAATTTTTCTTTATTAGATAGGCTTGTCTGTGTTCAAACCCCCGGGGGCCCCCCCCCCCCCCGCTCCCACCGCCGTGAATTTACAGCGGTAAAATGCTGCTTTAAAATTTTAAACTAAATACTTTAAAAAAATTCAAATCTCTAAAACTAAAATAAATTGGGAAAGGGTTTACAGCTAATAGTTGGGTTTCTCTGTGCAGAAAAAGGGGTAATTTCGCTGGGGCTGTTGGCCACAGGCACGAGCGAGGTCCTATCCCTATGAAGTCGATGCGAGGACACTGAGGCTGAAACAGCGAAACGCTGTTTATGTAAAACGAGAAGTCATGTGATTTTTCCAAACCAATCGCAACCATACCAAATCCCAGTCCAGGTCGTCGCACACACTCTCACCCTGCTCTATTCTTTAATCTCATTTGCTGGCGCCAAATTACAGGAAGCGCGAAAAAAGGCCGCGATTCTTAATAGAGATGCACACAGATTTTAACCTTAATTATCGCATGATCTGGAAATTTCGATCACCATAAAAACCTTGCCGATTTCAACTTTGTCAATAAAAATCGCTCAACACTAAGTACTATAGGTTACCAATACAAGTAACATAAGAGGATGAAGTGCGAAAAGAAACCATGGATGATAAGTCACATCAAGTCATAATCTATAATTGAATACCTATGTGTTTCTTCTTCATTTCTTATGTCATAGTTGTCTTTTAGACCTTGACGATCTAAGCACAGTTTATTGCTTAATTAACCAAAACCATTTATTACTTCTATATATGCATATTAATTTAGTATATAAGACAATCTGAAATTGTGAAAAGGTGGCAGATTGCTCCTCAGATTGCTTTTCTATTCTATAAATATACTGAATTTTTGCTGTGGCTACACTTCTGTCATCAAATGTGGAAGCAGTTTACAATGTCGTGGTGTAAACATACATTAAGCTGCTGTTAGGAAACGCAATAAACTGTTCAAAATTATTGCGCAAATTTGATTAATGTGTCATAAAGTTGTAATTTTTGGTATTTCAATTAAACTTGAGATGGAATTGTGTCTCAGGGCTCTTTGAGTGCTTTCACACAGTTCGGTTTCATTGAATTTTTTAACTCGCAGTTATGCACTGCAAACAAACTGCCTTTATTACCAGATAGATCCATTTAGTTATCTAAATTGTTTGGAAAGGTGTTACAAGTGAGTAATCAATTACTGTGTTTGAAGTCTTGCGGATTATAGACACAATAATTGATTATTCACTTGTAACACCTTTCCAAACAATTAAGATAAGTGGAAAGAGCTTGTTGGTAATAAAGGCAGCTTAATTGCAGTGCAGTCCTGCAAGTGAAAAAACGCACTGAAACTGCACCATGTGAAAGCACCCTTTGGATCACTGAAATCAATCTTAAACACCTGTGCCATACAGTTTCTTTGGTGTGCCTAATTAAAGGAAACTTAATTAAGGGTGCTTTCACACAGCACAGTTTTGGTGCAGTTTTAACTGCGCTCTGATTAAACTGCCTTTATTACCTGCAAGCTTCTTTCACTTATCTAAACTGTTTGGAAAGTGAGTAATCAAGTATGAAAACATGAGATATTCCCTGAAAATTTAAGGGTGATCATCGTACTGTCAAGAGATGGATGGAGTAGTGGATGGTTGGTGGATGGGTCATATTTTGGGTCAGAATCATGGGGAGAGAGCTGGCAAGGCCTTTTAGGGTCCCTGAATTTGTATATATGCAAAGTATATACTTTCTAACTTGCCACTTTCTTCCATGGTACCTCAGAAGAACTGTGCCTTCTCTAGAAAAATCATCTTCATGCACGACACTATCTTATGCTGCAAAAAAACACCACTGAGTCGTTGGCTGTTATGGGCATAAAAAGGAGAGAAACCCATGATATGACCATCATTCACCCCAGACCTCAACCAATTGAGAACCTTTGGAGTATCCTCAAGCAAAAGATCTAAGAGGGTGAGATCACATGAAAACAGCAGCTAGGAGGCAATTCTGATATCCTTCAAAGAAATTTAGGCAGAAACTCTTAAAAAACGTACAAGTTCAATGGATAAAATAATTGTGAAGTTGATATCAAAGAAGGACTCCTATGTTAACATGTAACTTGGTCTGTTATGATGATTTGGATTTCAGTTAATGTGACCTCTTAAATTCCAAAAGGCAATTTTCCTTCTTTAAACCTAAAAAAATGTTTTGTACCTTACTGTGCATAATAATTTGGAACAGTGCATTTCGAGTCTTCTCATTTTGAAAAAAAAATAATAATCATTGGGAGGTTTGCCCAATAAAACTTGATTTATTCTATATATGGGATGAAATATACGGTTGATGATTCCAGCATTGACCAATTGGGTCAATCAGAGAACAATATAATTTGCATAACAATTTGGAACTTGGTGTAATAGTTTCTAAATTTGGTTGGAATTGGGGCTTTCGGGAGGTTTGGGGAAAGTTTGAGTCCCATACAAAGAGGGTATTTGCTTTCTCCCGGTAATTGTGCACTATCAGGCTGGACAAGAATGTATCTCACACAATGAAATTGCACTTAATATGTCAGGTTAGATCTGGTGTTAAGTTTTATGATTTTTTTGTTGAAAAATATACATTTAAAGCTCTTACACATGGAAGAGCACTACTATACAGAATCAGATAAAACATTTTTAATTTACTTTCTGTTGGACTGGTAAAAAAAAAAGAACGTTTTAACTTCCATAAAAATAATGTGAGATAGCAATAGAGGCCACATAGATGTTTGTGGCAGCAAGGCTCCCCAAAACCCAAAATGGGGTGGGGAAAGGAAATATAGTCATGTACTGGCCCTAAGTTTGTTTTAAAAAAGTTTTTTCATTAAAATAGTGAATTCTATAATTCCTTTTTAACAAAAAATGTTGCAAATAAGGGGTTATTCACATCATGTCTTCCACCCACCTTTAAAAAGGTATACAAATGTAAACTGCGGCATAGCCATAGACTTTAAAAGACCAATTGTAGTCTACTTGTAGCTATGTTTGGGACATAAAAGCAGGGACCACTGTGCTTTTCTCTCATGCAAGTAGACAATGTTTGGTCTGTTAATGCCATGGGTACACTGTGGTATGCAATTGAATACCTTTTCAAATATAGGCAGTCCCCTACTTACATCATTTTGACTTAGGAATGTCCCCTAGTTACAAACGGGGACTTATGGGGCATAGCTCAGTGTGCTAATGTCACACACTGAGTCTCACCCCATTACATCGGAACGTCGCAAGTCGTGGTGCCAGAGACATCACATAACCAGAGACAGAACTTACCAATGCCCCCTTTTCTTGCTGTGTTTGTGGGAACTTGCCCATGAAGGGACTGTAGCATATCCACTTCAACAGAGTTCCATACTCTGATTGGTTACTGTGGCCAAGCCTTCCACCCTCTCATAGGCTGCGATCAGGCCTGCTGTGCTTCGATTGGCCGAGTGTCTGAATCCTATATATTCATTTATTTATATATATATATTTAATATATATATTTTATATAATTTATACACTCACGGCCACTTTATTAGGTACACCTGTCCAACTGATCGTTAACAACTTAAATTATAATCATGCCAATAAATGGCGGGCAACTACAGTGCATTAGGCATGTAGACATGGTAAAGACAACTCTACGGTGTTCAAAAAACAGCTTCCAGTATGGAGTAGAAAGGTGATTTGAGTGCTTTGAACGTGGCATGGATTTGGTGCAGAAGGGCTGGTCTCGAGTATTTCAAGATAATGCTGATCTCCTGGGACTTTTCACGCTCAACCATCTCTAGTGTTTACCAGAGGAATGGTCCGAAAAAGAAAAAAACATCCCGGTTGAGCGGCAGTCATAGTGGGCGGAAATGCCTTGTTGATGCAGAGGTCAACGGAGAAATGGGCAGACTGGTTCGAGCTGAATAGTAAGGTCAACAGTGACTCAAATAGCCTCCGTTACAACCATTGGTAGGCAGAAACAAGCATTATGAAACGCACCAGTACGGCGAACTTTGAGGCAGATGGGCTACGAGCAGCAGAAGACCAACCAGGGTGCCACTACCTTTCAGTCAAGAAAACAGGAAACTGAGGCATCCAATTTGCCCAAGTCATCGAAATTGGACAGTTAGAAGCATTGGAACAAAATCGTTGCCTGGTCTGTGGAGTCTCGATTTCCTGCTGCGTCATTCGGATGGTAGGGCACAGAATTTGGCGTCAACAACATGAAAGGAACATGGATCAATCCTGCCTTGTATCAAACGGGTTCAGTGGTGGGTGGTGGTTGTCATGGTGTGGGGAATATTTTATTGGCACTCTTTGGCCCCTTGAGTACCAATTGTGCTTCATTGCAACACATTGTGGAATCTATGCCACGAAGAATTGAGGCAGTTCTGAAGGCAAAAAAAGGCGGGGTACAACCAGTTACTAGCATGGTTGTTACTAAATAAAGTGGCCGGTAGCAAGTGATTATAGTTAGGCCCCGAAGGGCAAGGTGATATAACGGGGGTATACCCATAGGCCCCAGAGTTCCTCGCTCAGGATGGCGCGAGTAAAAAGGACCAAACCGAGAGACCTGGCCTCGGTGAGGTAGAGCGGCACTTATGATTGTGTCAGCTGCATTAGGCGGTTGGCACATGTTTACCAAAATAGTTTAGCTGCTGGTAAAACACAGCTTAGTACGGAGTCCGGCTTTTACCGGGAGCAGTCAAAGAGTTGGGTGGGTTGGCTGCTCTCCTTGGGTTACTGTGCCAGGTTTGTTCTGGCTTCATAGGTCAGCTAGTCAGCTGACTTGGGTGTGTCTGGTGTTACAGGCCAGGAAGCTAGGACTGAGAGGCTACACCAAAGCTACAAGCTATAAGAACGGATTGTAAGGATACTAAATTTGTTTAGTTAGAGCTCGGACGGAGCAGGAGTTTATTTTGTGTATTATTTGTATGGACATACGTTTTGGGGTGCCATCTAGCACAATAAACGCGGGGTAGAACCAGTGCTTTTGCTACAAGGCTGTCGTGTCTCCATTTGCCTGGACTTCGCATTACCACCGAGCTTCCCCTTACAAGTTGGTGGAGGGATGTGGGCTTTAGTTTATGAGACTGTACTCTATGTGGAGAACTTATACCCGTTTAACGGACAGTTGCTGAAAAACCCCATGTCCTGGGTAAAAGCGGCCACAGGGTCAAAGCAGAGATGGCGAACATGGAGGGAACTAATTAAAACAGCTGGTGCAGTCAAACTCCACCTGAACAAGCCTTTACTGGCAGCAAGAAAACAAACGGCCAGCAAACGAGTGTGCTGAGGAAGCACAAAAAGGCGCAAAGTGAAACCAAACTGCTGTTGGCGCAGGTTCACCAGAGAGCGGCTTAAGGAGCAGCAACAGGTGATTCTGTCCCTTGCAGCAGCAGATACAAAGCCCTTGACAGTAAATGACAAGGGGTGAACTCAGGGGTTGCAGACGGCAACTCCGACAGCTCGTGCAGAGCTCGCTCAGGGAAATGACGGACGAGGATGAGTCGAGGCCCTATCTGTGCACGTTCGAGAGGATCGCTGATGAGGGACAACCTACCCAACCCCAGACCAAGTGGGCTGGACGTGCTGCCACCTTTTCTGAGGCTGGGAATGGGAAAAACCCAGAAGGCATAACTATTGATTTACAGGTCAAGGGTTGCCAAAGTCTATAACAAGCTCCGGGGAGAGATCCTGGTATCGGCTCGGAGTCAAACCACTTGGCTGTTCGGGCACAGCATGTTGTACTCCTGGGAATTAATCCCGCAAAAACCTGCGCGTTACAGATGTATGACCTGTTCCATCTGACAAGCAAGTGGATGCAGACCAGAGGAGCTGAGTCTGCACAGTCGTCGAACGGGTGGTGTGTGATACCAGCTTCCGTTAGTGCCCTGCTGTGAGGATTCAACGCTGCCTAGGTGGATACACGATCAACAAGTGTGGTTGAGCTGGTGTACCGTCATGGAGGTTTTAACGCCACAGAGGACTTTCTACAGGACTTGCTTGCCCCTGGGAAACAGAGATGACCATCTGCTGGGTAGATTGTTACTATTACTAGGGGGGCGAGACTGTTTGGCATAGGTGGGTGGACCGCTGGTCATGTGCGCACCGGTTAAACGTATGACCAAGGTCCCAAATGGACTTTACTACTAGTCTCTTGGCCATTTTGTCTGCTTGCCGTGCCAGGGTCTATGGGGACATGTGGCTGCTAACTGCCCCTCTCAAAAATGAGCCCATGGATTGTGACTTGGGAAGGAGCTGGTCGTATTATGGCCCGGCCTGCTGATTGCTGCACACAGGGACAATAATGGGTGTCACAGCAGGTGTGCCCTGTCAGAGTGGGAGGGTCATCCCAGAAAACGGCTCCTCATGGACTCGGGGAGTTAGTGACTTTGTCCTCAAGCCAGTCTGGTACCTGACAGCTCAAAATCACAGACCCGATTGCTTGGGATTTATATGTATTCATGGAGGACATTAAGGACTCATCCACTGGCCGTGGGTGAGGTGGAGACTCCCTGTGGGACGGTGAAGCATGAAGTGGGTGTTGTACAAGTAATTGCACACCAAAGTTATGTAGGACGGACTTTCCCACCTGTTCTGGACATTGTGGGAAAAATAAGCAAGCGGGTGTGTAAGTCCCATCATCCGTCTAAGTGTATAACCATGTCACATCTAAATGCAGCCCCGAATACGGTGATTTTCCTTGGAGGGTCCTGGCAGGGGACTCAGATGAAGCTCCCCCTGAGATTGAGTTCTCAAGTTTGCAAATTGAAGGGGAAAAACTTTGGTTCGAGCAATTAAAGGGACCCTAACTTACTGAATGCCTTTAAAAGTTTTAAGGTCATCAAAGGCGCCATCCAGGACCCTGACCACTGAGTTGGTGTTTCCCCATTTTGCAGGTCTAAATGACCCTATATAGAGTAAAAAAATGACTCAAGATGAGGTCACTAGAGCAGCTGGTGGTGCCCAATGATGTGCGATCGGTATTGGAGCTGGGTTCATTCTCATGTGAGGGGTGGGCACCTAGCGGTAGAAAATAAACCCGGGAACGTATCGAGCGGAATTTATTCTGGCCAGGGATTTATAAAGGAAATAGAGGTCTTTGGCACATTCACTGTCCAGAGTGCAAGTTAATTCCCCACAGGCCACAATTTCGTAACCCGTGGTTCCAATTACCATCATTGTGGTCCCGTTTGAGCGGATAGCCATGGACCTAAGGTAGGGCCCCTCCCAAAGGTCTGCTAGAGGTCACCAGCAACTATTAGTGTGCTAGATTACGCACAACCCGTTACCATGAAGCCATCCCGCTTAGAAACAAGTCATCACTAAAGTCATCGCAATGTGACTGTTTCAGTTGTTCACCAGAACCGACATCCCTAAAGAGATTTTGAAAGACAAGGGGACGCCCTTTATGTCAAAAATTACCAAAGAGCTAAGTAGGCTCCTGAATTATCACCCATTGCGTACTCGTGTACCATCCCCACGACGGAAGACCTGGTAGATCCCACGGTTTAACCGAACTCTAAAGGGGTTGTTTGAAAGGTAGTGGACCAAAGTTGGAAAGGACTGGGACCAGTCTGTTACTTTTTAATGTCTTTTCCATCAGAGAGGGTCCCACAGGAGTCCACGGGTTTCTCCCATTTGA
Organism: Phyllomedusa bahiana; assembly: GCA_025379985.1. Taxonomy (NCBI): domain Eukaryota; kingdom Metazoa; phylum Chordata; class Amphibia; order Anura; family Hylidae; genus Phyllomedusa; species Phyllomedusa bahiana. The sequence goes on from JAODAL010044188.1 coordinate 8,897, forward strand.
GCTTACTGTATGGTAGGCATCCCAGTGCGGCTGTAGACATGGCTAAGGAAACCTGGGAACAGGAGCAAACCCACACGCAGTGTTAATTAGGACACATAACGGACATGCAAGACAGAATTACAGCAGTTTTTGGAATCGTAAAAGAACAACAATGCAGCAAGCTTCAGGAGGGAAGCACAGGCCAGAATATTACAATAGGATCTGTGAGGGTTCAGGTTCATTTAAACCCAGGTGATCGGAAGTGTTGGTTTTAGTGCCGACTGTGGAGAGTAAATTCCTCGCTAAGTGGAAGGGTCCCTTATGAGGTCAGGGAGAAAGTAAGCCGAGGGAAAATTACATGGTATACCAGCCAGGAGAAGAATGCCTTACAAATTTACCATTATCAACCTACTTAAACCCTGGAAGGACAGAGAGGTTCTTTTAAAGCAGACAGGGTGGCCAAGAAACTGGTAACCAGCACTGAGGTTACTCGACGGTCACGTATATCACAGTCTTTGTCAGCAGTTCAAGGTACAAGAGGTCAGAGAGTCCCTGCAGAGGAATAGAGAGGTACTTCTCAGAATTACCAGGTAGGACAAATATTATTGAGCATGATATTGTGACAGACATGGCCAAAGGTGAGGCTCGAGGACGTATCGTGTGACAGAAATGCTCAGAGGAAGGCTATCCCAGAGGAGGTACAGAAAATGTTAGGCCTTGGTAGAAGCTTATTGAGAGGTCAAAATAGTGGATGGGTCAAGTCCCATTGTCCTTCATCCTAAACCTGTTCGGCACTCTCAGTTTTTGTAAATGACTTCCGGAGGTTAAATGGAGGTGTCAAAGTTTGACGCCTATTCCCATGCCAAGGGTGGACGATTTGATTTGAACGTCTGGGGCCCTGACAAGATATATTACCACCCTTGACCTGACCAAAGGGTAATGGCAGGTGCCACTTACCAAGGGAGGCGAGTGAAAAAAACGGCTTTTTTTCTTCTTACACATGGATGGCCTGTTTTAGTAGTTGTACTCACTTTTGGGCCTACATGCGGGCCCCAGCCACTTTTCAAGAATTATGGATATAATCCTACAGCCACACAGAGCATATGCAGCAGACTTCTTAGACTGATGTGGTCATTTTTAGCACAGACTGGGAGTCGCATCTACATAAGGTCCAGGCAGTGTTAGGAATCCAAGTCGGGAGGTGGTATGACTGGGCAAAACCCCAATACAGTGTCGGCGATCGGACTTGAGGAGGCTCGCTATTGGGGTACAATATTGGAGTGGGGTTAGTTAAACCACAAATGGACAACTGTTGAGGCTATTAATTAGGGGCCAAACCAGTCTCATAAAAAAAACAGGTGAGTGCTCTTTCTAGGGATCGCGGGATATTATGTAAGGTTTGTCCCCAAATTTTTGCCACTATCGCAGCTCCCTGACAAGACCTTACAAAAGGGGCTAAAGTACATAGGATAAAAATGGGATGACATTGTCAGAAGGAAGACCTTCCCAGAAATTAACAAGACGGTTTATGTTAAGAGGCAAGTGTTTTATTGCACCGACTTTTTAAAAGGGAGTTTATAGTACAGGCAGATGCCTCTAATGTTGGTTCTAGGAGCAGTCCTGTCACAGATAGTTAATGGTGAAGGAACACCCAGTACTCTACCTAAGCAGGAAGTTAACAGTCAGCGGAAAAAAAAATTTCGCCATATTAGAGTGAGAGTGCTGGCTCTTAACGTGGGCGATTGTAGTCTTAAGGTACTATTTGCTGGGCAAGACCAATTTGGCTGGTCACCAGATCCTCACCTTTAAAATGGATGGCTCAGAATAAAGGCAAAAAAGCTAGGGTTACCAGGTGGTTTTTGCCTTACAGGACTAACAAGTTTCTATGTGGAACATCGTCCTGGATCTCAGCAAGGCATTGCTGTAGCGTTTGTCACGTGTCCATTTCTGAAGGACAAATGTGCTCATCACAAAGGTCTGAGCAGAGGGGGGGGGGATATTATATGGCCCCGAAGGGCAAGGTGTTAATCGGGGTTTAAATAGGCCCCAGAGTTCTAGCTCAGGTATGGCCGAGAGTAATACTAGGACACTGAGAGACCTAGGACTCGGTGAGGTAGAAGCCGGCACTTAGCTTTGTGTCAGCTGCAATTTAGGCGGTTGGCACAATGTTTACCAAAGTAGTTTCAGCTGTGGAAACACAGCTTAGTCCGGGTTCCGGGATTTTACCGGGAGCAGTCAAAGAGTTGGGTGTGGTGGCTGCTCCCCCATGTTCCAGTGCCAGGGTTTCGTCTGGGCTAACATAGGTCAGTTAGGTCAAGCTACTAGTGGGTGTGTCTGGAGTTACAGGCCAGGGAAGCTAGGACTGTGAGGACTACTCCACAAGTTCCAAGCTACAAGCTGATGTAAGGGACTACCATTTGTTTAGTTAGAGCTAGGACCGAGCAGGAGGTTTATTTTGTGTATTATTTGTACATGGTCATACGTTTTGGGCTGCCATCTGCACTAATAAAGAACGGGGAAGCAAACCGTGCTTTTGCTACAAGGCCATGTCTGTGCCTCATCTTGCCCTGGGTCCACAGAGCTTACCCCCTTACCAAGATATTTATTTTTTATATATATATAAATATATATATATATATATATATCCATGTATATCTTTGGTGGAGGTTAAAATGTGACTTGAATGGTGGAATTTATTAATAAAAGATAATGCATTATTACTGCAGATGTAGAAGCACTATGGACTCACAATAAAGACTATGCAAATAGTATCTTAAAGGGGTTGTCTCACTACGAAGAATATATTTGAAAAATGTGGGGACCAAAAAATCTAAGGACGTACATCCTTGGTTACTATTGGCAAAGTGCTACGGTTTTAGAGAAGGGGCTGGTTTACATGTGCTTAGCAACGGTGTTTGTTTACTGGTCAGGGAAGCATTCTGCCCTGCCCAGGTCGTGCACATGCAAAGGAAAGGCAGTTAAGGGGAGGGGCAGGGATGTGTGTATTGGCAAGGTATTTTAACTTTGCCGCCCCGCAATTTTTGCAGAAACACCATGGTCGGATTTTGGATTCCCACTGGCTCCGTATTTTGAGGCTATGGGAATGCAATGGGAATCCAGCATAAAATAGAACATGTTCTATTTTCCGCCAGACGGATGACGGCTTCAGTAGAAAACAGTGCTATGTAGACTACAGCACGGATTTACTAATGTGGTCTACACTGAATCTGCAAAAAATCAGACGAGAATCCAGTGCTGTGTAGACATAGCCTTCACTACCATGCACAAATATGTCAATGGACCGTCTAGAGATCTCCCTGTAACCATTGACAAGGGGACAACCTCCATATCTAGAAGAAAGAGAGTTTTACTATCATCATAGGCTGGGATTCTCTACTTTAAGAGCGATATGTCTATAGAACCCCATGTAACAATGATGATGGATTTATTGAACAAGTTTAAGAGGGGCTTAGATGCCTTTCTGAAAAATAAAATATGGCAGTTTATAGGTACTAGGTATTGAAAAGGCGTTGATCTAGGTATCTATACTGATTGCTATATTTTCTGTAAGGAAGACATTTTTCCACTAGTATAGAGCAATTGGCATCCACCTCATATTGGTTCTTGTGTTCCTCTGGACCGGCACAGTAGGGTTATAGGTTTGTCCTGAGTCTGTGTTTGAACCTTATCAGCAATGTAACCATGTTTCTATCATCTCTTTTTTTATCATTTAGGTCTGTATTTTCCTGTATTTTCTCTTTTACTAGGCATCTTAGAAATTTGATAGAGAGAATGTGGTAATACAGTAAGTGCCAACATGGCACTCCCTAGCTTTGTTGAAAAGAACAGAGACAGAATATTCTTATGAAAAGAGCCAGGAAGAACAGCTATGAGGAATATGATTTCCTTTTAGTTGCTTTCCCTGATTAGTCAAATCACTCCTTTTTGTAAAGGAAGCAATTTGTTTAACTTGTTGCCATATGGTGCCTCCATGAGTCACTGTATTCTCCCCTAGAAACATTGCTTCATTGGAGAAGTTCTGCATAGTATTGCATGTGATAACACAAGTCACAATTTTATCCTAGCAGATTCCCATAGAATCAGTGGTAAAAAACTGTACATAATCAGGAGCACACTGAGTTACAACATGAGTCCACACCAGCATTTTTCCTGGAAGATAATGCTTCTGTCTTGCTGAGTATTAGTGGTTTACTGATGATCACTCTTACTTAAAGTGATTGTCCACTAAAACTATCCATGACTTTGGGCTCATGAAATTGGGCAAAAAAACCCCCAGAAACTGATACTTACCTATAGGGATGTAATAACAGAAGACTTGGTCCCATAGCAAACTTTTAAATGGGCCCCTCACTGATCCCCCCAACCATAAACTTTTACTAGCACCTCTCAATAATAATCATACAGTTGCTAAAGAATACAAGGTTTAAATAACTAGCCATAAAGTTTACCATCATACTGCTACCAAACAAATCCAAGACCAACGTTACCAATAATACTAATATATACAGACTAGATAATAATGCCAGAACATGAACACATATTACCACCACATAGTGACTAAATAATACCACTATACTATTACTGAATAGAGATCAGTATACAAAATCCATTATTACTGCCATACAGCTCTAGACAGTCACTTTGCAGACATAGGGCGACATGTCCCAACACGCCAACGCCAGTTTTTTGTTCTATTTTGCAGCAAACCCTCTTTTTATGCCATATTCTTGTTGTAAATGGACTGTCGTACACCAAAACTAGGCGCATTATATGCCGGGAACAACACTTTGTAATGTGCCTAAATATGGTGCACTGTGCGCCACCGTCGCGAAATGCGCCTATTGAGGCGCCTTACATATGTCATGTGCCCCCGTCGGGCAATGAGCAATGATATGCTATGTGCCGAGTGTTGAGCAATGCGCCCTTTTTTGATGCAATGCGCCCTTTTTTGATGCAATGCGCCCTTTTTTGATACAATGCCCCCTTTTTTGATACAATGCCCCCTTTTTTGATGCAATGCGCCCTTTTTTGATACGATCTGCCATTTTAGGCGCATTAAGTAATCAATGCAAGGTATAACTGAAGCCAATTTTTTGAAAGTATCGGACTTTCAGGCGCACTTTACACTGATTTAAGGCGCCTAAAACTGGCATAGATACGCCACTTTTCGGACATGTCGCCCATACTGTTTAGGTGATTGCAATGCAGTTACATCCAGTGACTCACAGATGAGGTCAGTCAATTTAACTTTCTTTCTCCATCCGGTCCATACGGTCATGAAGACTTGTCCTTGCAGAAGTTACAGCACAAATATCTTAGAATCCTCACTTTTCCAGCATCTCCCTACCTGTTTCTCACCTCTGTACAACATCCTCATTGGGTGAAAGGTAAAATTGGGGAGGAGGGTATTATGGGGTATAGGTAGAGGGTTGAATTTTGTTTTGGCACTAGGCCATATAACACAATGGTAGGGGGAGGCTACAGGTCACAGCTTTTAGGCATAATCTTCTAGGGGTATGGGTAAACAAAGGACCAAACCCTGGAGATTGTGCTGCAGCTGTGGCCTGTACTCCCTCGGATCATATTGGGTGGTCTGAACTCCAAAAAGATTAACCACAGGTATGACCTATAAGGAGTGCAAGGTACTGAGTTTAATGCCTGCAGTGTTTCTGTTTTTCTATAGGTTTTTCCATTGGACTGCATCAGCCCCAGTGTTGGATCCATTTCTTGGTCAACAAGGAATGTTGTTAAGGAGTGTTTATTTAACCCTTTGATCCTTACAAAGAAAAAAAATATTACTCTTCATTTTTCTCCTCCTTGGCTTTCCAAAAGCCATAAAGTTTTTATTTTTCCACCTACATGGACCTATGAGGGCTTTTATTCTGCGGGACAAGTTGTACTTTCTAACGGTAACATTTGTCTTACCATAGAACATACTGGCAAACCACCCAAAAATTCTAAGTGGGTCAAAATGTGAAAAAAATTTATTTGAGCCATGTTTGAGGGAGTTTTTTTTTTCACGGAGTTCATTCTGCAGTAAAAATGATGTGTTATCTGTATTCTACAGGTTGATATGCATCCACCAACAGCAAACATGTATGGTTTCCTTAATGTTTTGGTGGCGTAAAAAAAATTCCAAACATTTTCTATTTTTGAAATTTGTACTAAAACCTACGGATGTCAGTGAGGGTGCATTGTTTGCAGGCTGAAGTGCACTTTTTATCGCTAGCAGTTTGGAATGCATGCAACTTTTTTTGATCACTTTTGTTCAAATTTTTATAGGACATGAAATGACCAAAAAAACGCAATTTGGACATTTGGAATTTTTATTTTTCTACGGTGTTCAGCTTACAGGACAAGTAATATTTTATCTTAATACTTTGAGTACCCAAGGGCACTTCACCACTAGGGGGTGCGATCATTTATACAACCTAATGCATTGCATAGACAATGTATTAGGGTGTACCAAGATGACATCCTGGTACCATGTTCAGCCATCGGATCCCCGCAGTTACGCTGCGCAGCACCGTTTTTCATTCATTTAGGCGCCATGGCCATCTTTCTGTGCGCAAAACAAATAACTATTCACCACAAAATAGTTTATAACTAGCATCTACCATATGTCCACTGTAAGTTGGCATAATTTTTTAAATGTCTTTTTATTTTTTTATGACATTAGGGGGCTTAGATATTTAGTAGTTATTTCTCACATTTTCAAGAAAATTTGCAATATACATTTTTTTAGGGACCAGTCCAGTTCTGACGTGGCTTTGAGGGGCCTGTATGTTAGATACCCCCATAAATGACTTCCTCTAAGAAACTACACCCCTAAAAGTATCTACAACAGTGTTTAGAAAGTTTGTTAACCCTTTAGGTGTTTCACAGAAATTAAAGCAAAGTGGAGGTGAAATTTCAAAATTTCTATTTTTTTGCAGATTTTTATCCATTATACGCTGGAACATGGTGGATGTGACCAGGGAAATGCCACGTAAAAATGATTACCCAGTTTCTGCCAATTTCAGAGATATCCCATATGTGGCCCTACGTAGTGCGCTATTTGGCTGAACCACAAGCCTCAGAGTAAGAGGAGCACCTACTGGACTTTGGGGTCTCATTTTCAATACAATTTTATTTAGGTGCCATTTAAGATTTGAGGACATCCTAAAGTGCTAAAACTTAATAAACACCCCTAAAAAGACCCCATATTGGAAACAACACCCCTTCAGGAATATATCCAGGTGTGTAGTGAGTACATTGACCTAACAAGTGTTTCACACATTTTTTTAGCACTAGGCTTTGAAAATTAAAAATGTATTTTTTTTCAACAATCTGCAATTTTAGCTTAAAAGGTTTAATTTTTACAAGGAATCCTGGAAAAAAAAATGTTGTTACACAATTTCTTTCAAGTTCGGCAATACCCTATATGTGGGTGTAAACTGCTATTTGGGCTCATGGCAGGGTGTACAAGGGAAGGAGCGCTATTTGGCTTTTGGAACACAGATTTTGGTGCATGCAATGTCGCATTTGCAAAGCCCCCAAAGTACCAGAACTGGTGAAACCTTTCAGCAGCCACCCAATTTTGGATTCAACACCCCTCATGGATCTCACCCAGGGGTGAATTGTGCATTTTGGGCACATAGGTGTTCCATAGGGTTTTTTAGCATTGGGCCCTGAAAATGGGGAAGAAAACGCAATTCTGCCATTATTTTTTGGCCTTCAATTTTACAGTGTTTACCATGTGGTATAAATTACATAATAACTTTACTATGAGGGTCAGTACAATAACAATGGTATAAATGTTATATAGCTTTGTATGTTTTATTACTAGAAATACATTTATAAAAATCTGCCCTTTATGTTGTCATAGACTGAGAGGGCGCGCGCGCGCCGGCAGTGTGAAATTTAACGGGACAGTGCACCGGTAATTGGCCATTACCGGGCACTGCTCCTATTTAAGTCCGGCCTCTTCCTGGCAGCCGTGCCGGAGCTTTAGTGCTCATGCCTATCGAGAAAGCGTCCCAGAAAGCCTTGTCTTGTCTACCGTGTACCGAACCTGCTTGCTTACGTTTACTGACCACGAATCTCTGCCGCCTGCCCTGACCTTCCTGCCTGTCCCCGACTACGAGCCTGCCTAACGTATCTGTACCTCGCCTACCCATGGCCGCCACCACAAGCAAGTCCCCCAGTGGAAGTGACCTGGTAGATTCCCGCCGCAGCAAGTCCATCCCGCTTTGCGTTGGGCTCTGGTGAAAACCGGGACCTACTTAGATTCCGTTCCCAGTGTGGGCTTCCACCATCACCTGCGGTGGTTCAGCGGATCCACTACCAGACCGTTACAGTAAGATCCGGCCGTGGATCCCGCCGAGGTGTCTTTACCGAGCGTCGCCAGCATCACCACCGTCGTGGTCAAGCAATCGAAGCAGATCACGCAGCAGCTTGAACAGCTCTCCTCTATGATGCAGCAGCTCATCGCCACTCAGCAGCAGCAGTCGTCTGCAGTGGTTCTGTCCGTGGCAGTCGCTCCGGTCGGCCCCAAACCCCCGGTTTGTCCATGCTGACTAAATTTGACGGGGACCCCAAGGCCTGCAGGGGCTTCATCACCCAGTGCTCCCTTCATGTGGAACTTATGGCTGGTCAGTTCCCTTCAGAAAGATCCAAGGTGGCCTTCATGATCAGCCTGCTCTCCGGGAAGGCCCTGGCATGGGCTACACCTCTGTGGGACAGCAATGATCCAGTGACGGCGGACCTACAGTCGTTCCTCAGTGAGTTCCGCAGTGTGTTTGAGGAACCAGCTCATGCATCCTCCGCCGAGACAGCCCTCCTAACCCTACGTCAGGGGATTTGTCCTGGGAGACAACGCGGTGCAATTCCGCACCTTAGCCTCAGAACTGTCATGGAACGAGGCCGCTCTGTGCGCCACCTTCAAGAAAGGGCTCCCAAGCCGAGTTAAGGACGTATTGGCCGCAAGAGACATCCCTACTTCCCTCAGTGACTTGATCCGGTTGGCCACCCGCATTGATGTGCGCTTCATTGAACGGGAAGAGGAACTTCGGCAAGAGCGTCAGTTAGCCCAACCTCGCCGGTTTCCTCGCCTGGCACCGGTGTTCCAGAGGCCCCCCGTGCCACAGTCGCCAATGCCCACCGAGGAGCCCATGCAGACTGAGCGGGCTCATCTCACAGAACAAAGGAACTTGTGCCTCTACTGTGGCAGCCCAGAGCATTACCAGACGAGTTGTCCCAAATGTCCCAAGAATGCAGGAAACTCCCGCACCTAGGTTCGGTGGGAGAGGCATTCCTAGGTGCAAACTCCTCCTCTCCACTCCTGTTGATGCCTATGCAGGTCATGTCTGAAGCTGGAATCTCGTTCCAACTCCCAGCGTTTCTGGATTCGGGCTAAGCTAGGAACTTTATCCATCTGTCGCTGGTGAAGCAGCACCGTCTACCGGTGGTCCGCCTAAAAGAAACGCTTTGTGATCTCTTCTGTCAGCGGGGAGCTGCTTAGCGACACCATCCAGTTTGTCACCAAGCCACTGTCCCTCCACGTGGGGGCGCTACATAAGGAAGAGATCTCGCTCCACGTCGGCGGTTCTCCTCGGGCTTCCATGGCTGTGGCTCCACTCTCCTATGCTGGACTGGACGTCTGGAAAAGTAACTCGTTGGGGGCCCAACTGTCGGGGGCGTTGTTTGGTGGCGCCTCGCCCGGTGCTGTCCTGCTCCCGCTCGATCCTTCGTGAGCCGCTGCCCGAGTATCTGGAGTACGCTGATGTGTTCTCTGAGAAACAAGCCCAGAGTCTTTCTCCCCCATCGTCCTTACGACTTGCCCCGATTGACTTACTGCCTTGTACCAGTCCTCCTCGGGGCAGAGTCTACCCCTTATCTGTTCCAGAGACACAAGCCATGTCGGAGTATATCCGGGAGAATCTCCAGAAGAGGTTCATTCGAAAGTCCTCTTCTCCCGCGGGTGCAGGGTTCTTTTTTGTAGAAAAGAAGGACGGTTCCCTATGGCCCTGCATCGACTACCGGGGTCTGAACAAGATCACGGTGAAGAACCGGTACCCTCTGCCGTTGATCACAGAGCTTTTTGACCGTCTGCGGGGCGCAAGGGGCCTATAATTTGGTCCGAATCTGCAAGGGCGATGGATGGAAGACGGCCTTCAACACCAGAGACGGGCACTTCAAGTATCTGGTCATGCCATTCGGACTGTGTAATGCCCCTGCCATCTTCCAGGAACTCGTGAATGACATTTCGAGACCTCCTCTACACCGTGTAGTGGTCTACCTGGACATGTATTGGTGTATCACCTGACCTCGAACCCACCGCAGCCATGTCCGTCAGGTGTTGAGGCGTCTCCGAGATAACCATCTGTATGCCAAGCTGGGGAAGTGCTCTTCCACCAAACCAGCCTTCCGTTTCTGGGATACATCATCTCTGACCAAGGCCTACGGATGGATCCAGTGAAACTGTCGGCCGTGTTGCAGTGGCCACGCCCAGTCGGCCTGCGAGCCATACAGCGCTTCCTGGTTCTGCAACTATATTTGCCCAAATTTATTCCTCCCTTTTCTACACTAGTAGCCCCCGTAGTGGTGCTTTACAAAGGAAACACGCTAACCGCGTAGCTGGCCCTCTGAAGCTGAGGCGGCATTCTCTAAGCTCAAGTCTGCCTTTGCCACTGCATCTATCCTATCATGACCGGATCCCGCGAAACCCTTTACGTTTGGGGAAGGGGTGCCTCGTTGTTTGGGGGGCGGAGCATTCTCAAAGCAAAAAGGGCCCACGGGCAAGGGGCAGTTAAAGTGTGGGCTTCTTTTCCCCAAAACGTTCTCCCGGCAGAAAAAAAATTTCACATTGCCGACCAGAGCTACGAACTAAACAAACTGGGGTTTTTGGAAGGAAAAAGGGGTTTCTGTTGAAGGGGCCCCCCCCATTTCCCATCCGCATTTTTTCGGGGTCACAAAAATCCCAATCCTCCAGACGGCCCAGCGACTTTAAACCCCCGCCTGGCTAAAAGGGGGTTTGCCCCTTTTTTCCCGGGTTTGACTTCCGAAAACCCCCTTCCGGCCCCGGAAAGAACGTGAAGGCCGGGGGCTGCCTCCCCCGCCCCCGACGTGGTGGGGGGAAGAGACACTCCGGAAACACATAATTTTCCCCCGAACGTTGATTTCGGGGTGCCCAGTTTACTCCCCAAAAGGGTTCCCCCGGGGGAAAAGACCCACCCTTTAAACCCTCGACTCTGCAACGTAAACTTGAAATGGGGGATTGGAACCTTGGTGGCGGGCATCCCGGGCCCCCCGAAAAAATTCCCCCTTTTATCCCGGGGTTCCCATTGGGGGGCCCCCCCGACCCCTTTTTAAAAAATGTCCCAAAGACCTTCGTTGGGGGTCTTGTAACTCCTGGCCCCCAACAAGAATTCCCCCAATCAAAACCGGCCCGGGGGTACTTCATTCTCTAAACCCCTCCCCACTCAACCATGGGCCCCCTTATAGCTATGGACTTTGTAAAACCCAACTCCCTCCTTCGGCTTGGCAAAAAACCCTTTTCTGGGGAATCACCCGAAACGGTTTTTTTCCCCGATGGGACAAATTTTTTTCCCCCTGCCTGGGTCCGTCTGCCCCTCGCCTGGCAGAGCAATTTTTTTTATCAGGTTTTTTTGTCTGGGATGGGCTCCCTCAAACAAATCCCTTTTGGATCGAGGGGGCCCATTTTTTTCCAAAAAATTTTTTGGGGGGCTCTGTGGTTTTCCCAAATCCAGGGGAAAACTTGATTCTCTTCCGCTTACCACCCTCAGACGAAGGCCAGGTGGAAAAGGGTCAACCAGTGTTTTGGGGTGTAAACTACGTAAAATTGTATTTTGAACGCCAAGGAGACTGGGCCCCCTTTTGCGGGGCGGGGAAAATTCCCCTTTTCAAAATTTTCCCTAGATTCGGAGTCCGCGGGGGCCCTCCCCTTTACATGTTTTACGGTTCCCGCATCCCCGCCCACCTCTCCCTTTTGGATCTCCATCCGAGGTTTACCCCGGGGGGCGGACCCCACTGGTCCGGAATTTAAAAACCCCTCTTGGGCCGACCCCCATTTTCTGCTCCTGCTTCCCCAGCGCAAAGAAGGTCAAGGGTCATAAAAGAAGACTCCCCTCCTGTCTTTTTCCCCCCTGACACAAGGGGTGGTGTCGGCCAAATTTATTTCCGCCTCAAGATGCCCCTTTCCACAAAACTGGGACCCCTTTTCCCGGGCCTTTTGGGGGGTTTTACCTTCCCTTAACCGGGCTCCTACAAACTTCCCGGGTCCCCCCCCTACCTTTTGAAAATTTCCTCTCATTTTCCCGGGCTTTACTACTAAAACCCCTGGGCCTGAATCGTTTTTTCGCGGGAAAAACAGTTTCCCCCCTTCGTCTGGGGGGCGGAAAGCCTCTTTAAAGTTTTTGTTGATCAAGGAAATTAGGTATGAGAAGGACTAGGGGAAAAGTTTCTTTTTTGTGGACTGGAAGGGGTTTTTGGGCCCCGAAGAGGGGGGGTTTGGGGGGCCAAAGGAGAATATCCTGGACCGCAAACCCTTATTTAAAAAAATTCCTTTCCCCTCTAAAAGAAGGGGGGGGCCCAAAGGGGGGTTTTACTGCACGAATGGGGCCCACCCCTTGGCCCCCCCCCCCCCTCCCCCCCCCCCCCCCCCCCCCCTTTCCCCCCCCCCCCGGGTCCCCCCCCCCCCTCCCCCCCCCCCCCCCCCGGGCCCCCCCCCCCCCCTTCCCCCCGCCCCGAAAATTCCCCCCCCGAGCGGGGGGCTCCTTGGTTCCCCCCACCTCCCGGGGGGCCTGGGTTAATCCGGGGGGTTCACCAAATCTGCCCTGCCACTATTTTCCCCCTTATCCAAGGCCCCCCTTCCTTTTAAAAATCGCGGGCAGTGTGAAATTTAAAAAGGGACAGTGCCCGGTTTGGCCCTTAAAGGGGACTGCTCCTATTTAAATCGGCTCTTCCCGGCAGCCTTGTCGGATTCCCTTTTGTGCCCATGCCTTCGAAAAAAGCGTTCCTGAAAGTCTTGTCTTGTCTACCCTTGTAACGGAACCCGGTTGCTTACGTTTTTCCCGCCAAGAATCTCTGCCCCCTGCCCTGGGCCCCTTTTGGCCTTTTCCCCCCTACGAGCCTGCCCTAACTTTCTGTAAATCGTCTACCCTTTGGCCCCCACCGCAAAAAGTCCCCCCAGTGGAAGCCACCCGGTAGGAAATTTCCCGCGCAGCAAGGGCCCCTCCCCCTTTTGGGCGGGCCTTGGTAAAACAGGACCTACTTAAAATTCCCCTCCCCCCGGGTGGGCTTTTCCCCAAACGCTTGCGGTGGGCCAGCGGGTTTTCCCCAAACCCGTCCGGTTTTAAAAAATATTTAATTTCTCGTTTTCTTCGATAGCATTAAATTTTTAATTTTTCCCGCAAAACAGATTTTGTGTAAGGGCTTTTTCTTTTCGAGATTTAAACCCGACGTTTTTTTTGGTAAAACCCCTTGGGGAAATTTTTATAGAGTTTTTTTGGTTTCCCTTTGTTTTTTATTTTTTTGTGCTTTCGGGAAAAACCAAAAAAAATCGAATTCAGTGATTTTTTTTTTTTAAATCCGTTTACCCTTTCGAGTTTTTATTTAATGACACCTTTATAGGGCAGATTTTGTTGTGCACGGGGGCAATATTTTGATTTTTTGGGGGGGATTGTCGTTTTTAAAGGGGGAAAAGGGGGGGGTGTACATGTTTTTATTTTATTTTTCGGGTTTTTGGGGCTATACTGTTTTTTTCATTTCCTTTTTTTCCCTTTTTTTTACTTTTTCCCCATAGGGAAAAAAACCCTTTTTTTAAAAGAAATCAATAACAAATTATTGCGTGCCACTGGGTTTTTAAAGGCAATGGTTCAATCACATGCGGGGCGTTTGGGGACAAACAAAAAACAGCTGGGGAAAGGGCTGTATTTTATACTTTCCCTGCTGTTGGTTTGGAAAAGCCCGCTCCTTTTGTTTCCCCTTTGCTTAATTTTTCAAGGGCCTGGCAGTGTGGTTAAAAATGAGGGGGGTTTTTAATGACCCACCCTTAAATTGGGTCTTTTTGGTGAGGGGCCCAATGTCTGCGGGATGTCCCGGGTGAAAATTTTTTCGCGGGGGGGGGGGGGGGTCTACCGCTTGCTATCTTTCAAAACCCCCTTTTTGTTAATTCAAACGAACCCCCAGGAACTAAACCCTACGTCCAGGGGTTTTTAAATCCCCAAAAAGACCAATAGCGGGGTACGTCCAAGGGCGTTTTAAGGGGGTTAAAAACCTGAAGAACTCAAAAATTAGGAGGAGTGGATCGCAGAAGATTTCTGAAGTGGCATTGCCAGGGTACAACTATGTAAGTATAATTGTTTTTGCCCATCCTGGCCCCAATTTCATGGAATTTTTTTTCAGTGGACGACACCTTTAATTTGCAGTCATACTAAAGCTGGGGTTTTTCATTATTGTTTTTGACGCTGCAGCCCGATTTTACTTCACAGTCTTTAATAAAATAGTTTATGAACACAGCTTTCCTTCAGTAAATCTCATCGCAGTTTTGTTTTTCTCAAAAAGCAAGTCACATTGTATGTTACAGATTTTAACTCATTAGCCCACATTTACTATTGCTGTATAAAAATTAGACATAAACTTAAAGGGGTTGTCTCACTACAAGGATTGCTTTTTATGTTAAAGATCTTACAAAAACAAGTCACTTTGTAATATATGTCCATTAACAGTGTCCTACCTATTTCTAGATATTCCCTGTTGTATGGGCTGAATCAGCTCCTCAGGTTGCTATAGCTACAGACCTGTTTAATCTCTCCTGATAGGCTGCCAGCACTGGTTGCTAAAGCTACAGACCTGGCTTCTACTGCAGCCTAGTAGAAACCAGTAAACATGCCCCTGAATTCAAAATGAAACCAAGAAAACAGGAATGAGATAAGAGGAATCAGTGTAGTGAGACAACCCCTAAAAATGCACCAGATTTAACACAGTGGCTCATGTTGATTGAAAAATATGCCCCATCTTTAGACTTGTCTAGCTATTAAGTTGTCTTACTTTCTAGTCCAAAATTTTGACACAACTTTGGCGCAGTGTGTCGTATAGTGACCATGCCCATTTCTACACTCACTTTTCAATAAGTTATGCCCAATGTTAGAAAGAGTGAAAAAAGTGCCTTAAGCCAATAATAAATGTATCTGCGACATGTTGCTCCAAAAAATTCCACTTTTTGGAGCATTTTGCGTCACTTTTACGGCACTACCACAACATTAAATGTGGGATAATGTTTCTTTAAAAAATGCACTAACAAAAAGCAACACATTCCATATTTTAAATAAAACACCACTGGAATAAAGCACACAAAAACATAATGAAGAAGATTTAGCAATGGCAACAAATAGCATTAATGACACAGTAAAAACTGCCTAAATCTGAGTACCATCTTTTTGAATCTATTCATAGTCAATAGAGTGATGTCAGTCTACTAAAGAATGTAGTAAAACAGATGTCCAGTGATAAGTTGCAGTTATCTAGAGATAGTACATTGAAGAAAATGTGAAAAAAAAGATAAAAGTTAATGTTGGCGGTTACAGGGATCATCTAAGGTCATAAGCTATTGGGAAATAAAAAAGAGGGCACAAAATGTGTTTTTTTTTGTTCTTTTTTTGTTGTGCATCTTTCACTTTGGGTGTGTTCTTTGAGTCAATGGCAGCATGTTGCAGATGTGGCACTTTAGCCAGTTTGTGGTATTTTCCTGCCACTTTTTTTCTGCTTAAAAATCACATTTGTAAATGTGTGCTTTGGTATTTTGCAGCGTTTTTGGAGAGTTTTTAAGATTACAAATTTTGATTTGAAAGGGAAAATATTTAATTAGGTGACCTGTAAAACTACCAAAAACAAAACAAAAAAAAATGCAGGCACTTAAGCAGATTATTAAGAACACCACAGAAAAAGTTAAAAAAATGCATGTATTTCCCTGTGAAGAGAACAATAAAGCAATCACTATTACCTGCTGTTTATAATGATACTATATAGAGATAAGTAACAGCTGAAGTAAAGAGATTAGTATGTCCTGCCACACAAATGTTTTCTCTCAAAGAGGACAATATTTTACATGTACAGTGAAGGAAATAATTATTTGATCCCTTGCTGACTGTGTAAGTTTGCCACTGACAAAGACTTGAACAGTCTATAATTTTAAGGGTAGGTTACTTTAACATTGAGAGGTGGAATATCCAAAATAAAACCCAGAAAATCACATTGTATAAATTATATAAATTTATTTGCATTTTGCTGAGAGAAATAAGTATTTGATCCCCTACCAACCAATAAGAGTTCTGGCTCCTACAGACCAGTTAGATGCTTCTAATCCACTCATTACCTGCATTAAAGACAGCTGTCTTAGATAGTCACCTTTATAAAAGACTTTAACTTCTACAACATAGAGCTTCCTAAGGATTTCAGTGTAAGGATACGTTCGTCTGGGTAGCCTTCTGTCCGTTTAGTGCAATGACCAGCGAGGGTTAATAGGTCTGGCCTGGGACCCCACCCTTGGAGAGGCGCTGCTCCTGAGCCAGGAGTGACAGCCCTGCAACCTCTCCCAACAGAGGGTGTGTCTTTCAGGCCAATCGGAGGCTCGGACGCCGCTACAATCATCTGGTCAGGCGGCATCCGGGCAGACCTTTTAAACCTCCTTAGTTCCTCCAGGCTTTGCCTGTCAAAGGTTGTTCCCTTGGTGTTTCCCTGCTTTTCGTGTTTATTGTCGTCCTCCTGAATTTCTGACCCCGGCTTGTTTCTTGACCTCGCTTGTTGCCTCCGATTTTGTACTGCGCTCCTGACCGTGTTTGGACCCTGGGTTGTTTCTGACCATCCGTTTGGCTTACATTTCTTGGCTTCTACGTTCCCGCACCGTTAACAACCCAGACTGGTTGACACTGTGTTTCCCTGATGGCCCTGCACTTAGCAGTGTAGGGTCTGTCGTCCATTTGGGTCTGCCTTCTAGGGCAGCACACCAAGTAGGCAGGGACAGTGGGCTGGGTGGCAGTCAGGGCCCACTGCACCTCCTCTGACGTGACAGTCATGGACAAGATCATAGACCTGCGCAATGCTGGAATGGGCTTCAAATCCATAAGTAAGACGCTGAGTGAGAGGGAGACGACTGTTGGTGCAATAGTAAGAAATGGAAGAAAAACAAAATGACTGTCAATTGACCTCGATCTAAAACTATGCGGGGGGAATTTGTTAATGATCTCAGGCAGCTGGGACCACAGTCACCAAGAAAACCATTGGTAACACATTATGCCGTAATGGTTTAAAATCCTGCAGTGCCCGCAAGGTCTCTCTGCTCAAGAACGCACATGCGCAGGCTCGTCTGAAGTTTGCCAATGAACACCTTTATGATTCTGTGAGTGATTGGGGGAAGGTGCTGTGGCGAGATGAGACAAAAATTTAGGTCTTTGGCATTAACTCAACTCGCCGTGTTTGAAGAGAAATGCTGCCTATGTCCCAAAGAACACCATCCCCACTGTGGCACACAGAGGTGGAAACATTATGTTTTGGGGGTGTTTATCTGCTAAGGGCACAGGACTACTTCACCGCAACAATGAGAGAATGGATGGAGCCTTGTACGATAAATTCCTGAGTGACAACCTCCTTCCCTCCGTCAGGACTTTAAAAATGGGTCGTGGCTGGGTCTTCCAGCAAGACAATGACCCAAAACATACAGCCAAGGCAACAAAGGACAGGCTCAAAAAGAAGCACATTAAGGTCATGGAGTGGCCTAGCCAGTCTCCATACCTTAATCCCATAGAAATCTTATGGAGGGAGTTGAAGCCCTAAGTTGCCAAGCGAGAGTCTCAAAATCTTAATGATTTAGAGATGATCTGCAAAGAGGAGTAGACCAAAATTCCTCCTGACATGTGCGCAAACCTCATCATCAACTACAAAAAAAGTCTGACTGCTGTGCTTGCCAACAAGGGTTTTTCCATTAACTATTAAGTCTTGTTTGCCAGAGGGATCACATACTTATTTCTCACTGCAAAATGCAAATAAATTTATATAATTTATACAATGTGATTTTCAGGATTTTATTTTAGATATTCACCTCTCAATGTTAAAATTAACCTACTCTTAAAACTATGTATTTGTCAGTGGGCAAACTTACACAATCAGGAAGGGATCAAATAAGTATTTCCTTCACTGTATGTTTTAAATGAATATGGACTGCTGAAATAAAAAAAGTATATGTATTGCCAAAAATTCCAAAAATTTTTTTTCTAGAAATATCGGTTTTAACTAAAATACTCCTTTCTCATGGCAGTGCTCCTTTAAGCTACTTGTAAATAAACCTTTACTCAATATTTCATCAGCAAGTTCAGCAAAGACCTAAGGCCTGTAGTTACAACTACAGGGATTGTTCTGAATTTGGCAGAAAGTGGTTACTCATCATTCAGCAGTCTGGGCAATAATTTGTGATTCCATCCCAATATCCCATAACAATGACAAACAGGACTTGGAATATTTCTTTATTTTTTTTATAGAGAAGATTTATTAAACTGTCTAAAAGAAAAACCTGTTTTCAATTCTGCTCTGGAAAAATAAAAGCTGCAAAGTGATTGGTTAGTATATGCAACAAAGAGTCTTTCATTTAGACAATCTCATAACCTATAAATGTGGACACAACCGTTGTATTGCATGCAATCATTTAGTAATTACAGATAAAGTAACCTCTTTTGCGAATAAGGAATGTTTTGATATTAATACATACATTAATTGCAATACACGTTTTGTTGTCTATGTGATATGGTGTCAGGATTGCGGACTTCAAT
Organism: Phyllomedusa bahiana; assembly: GCA_025379985.1. Classification (NCBI taxonomy): domain Eukaryota; kingdom Metazoa; phylum Chordata; class Amphibia; order Anura; family Hylidae; genus Phyllomedusa; species Phyllomedusa bahiana. Next base: position 27,718 of record JAODAL010044188.1, read on the forward strand.
ACGTAGGATGTACTTCAAATGCGCTTAAAGTCCGCATCTTTCTGACGTTCAGAAACCTTTGAGCATAGGTATTTCTATGGCATCTAAGCATTTTGCTGAGATCCATGCGGGTGATGTCAGGAATTTGAAGTTTGCAGGTATTGAACGGGTCAATCGACCTATTAGGGGTGGAGATCATGTTAAAAAACTCCAAGCCAGAGAGGCATGGTGGATCTACAGGTTAGACACGAGAATCCCCAATGGCCTTAATAAAAGACACGATCTTATGTGTCATTATTGAATCTAGATGTAACCCTTTTCACATAGTATTTTTGTTTTAAAATGAAGTATGTAGCATTTTGTCTTTTTTGCTATATTTTAAATGTTAGTGTTTTACGTTCTATCCTGAACAAGTCATGTGATTGATCGCGTGATCGCTTTTGTGATCATGTGATCGATCACATGATCGTCAAGAAACCATATTTAAATGTCTTTACCATAAATGTTTGTTATGCCATGACTAAGGATCTTTTCCGAAACGCATTGGTTATATTCTAAGATGTGAAATATATTTACGAGATGTAACTCCTTTTTAACTTCGTTGGAATGAAATAAAGTTGGAACCATTTTCTACTGAAGCACATGCGTGAATGCTGGATTTTTTTCTCTCCTTCCTTGCTAAACATAATTGTGTATGTATAGGGAAAAAGCCGGTTTTCTACTTCATGGTCAAGTGTCAAACAAACAGTAAAGAGTAAAAAACCTATTGGTCAATATATGCCACGTCAACAATAATTATAGTTAGCATATAAGATATCACTGTGAGAAGTCAGCCTTATACACCAGGGTTATATACACAATTGGTAGGTTACATATAGCCAAGAATAGTAACTTTACTTTACTGTAAGTGCCTACGTAGAATACATGTTGAAAGGAATGTTTGAAAAAATTACGCCACAGACGCGTTTCCTCCCAGGCTTTATTTTCATTAGTGGGGAATGTCTAATTGTGGTGGTCATAAAAGGATGGTGTATCCTGATGGGAAAGAGATGTGGAAGCAAGTGTGCTCAAACCACATGTATTAAAGTCCCACCTGTATTGAATTTTGAGCACACTTGCACACTGCAATTTAGCCTAAGAATGGCCCTGCTCATTGCTACAAAAATTCCCTATCCTACTGCTTCCCTCACTACTGTCCCTGTCACTGCCCCATAACTTCACCAGCTATACTTTAGATAAGAATAATAGTGCCAGGTCATATCACATATAGACCACTGTTTTGGCCCCCCATATATAGAATGCTGCTCTAGCCCCCTCCTCACATAACAATCATTGCTGTAGCTCTTTCTGTCACATACATAAAACACTACTGTAGCCCCTTCTCACATATAAAATTCTACTGTTGCTCCCTTCTGTCATATACAAAACACTGCGGTAGCCCTTCTCCTACTGAACGTCTGGCTCCTCTTCCTCTTCTGTGGTGTGGTTAGAGCAAAGGGACATTTGGTGACATCACAGATACATATGACAGTTATTTTTGTTTATTAAACACACTGCAGGTTTAAATAAATAGGGCTGTTTCATGTGTTGGCCGGGGCTTGCCACCATCCTTGGTGCCCCTTCAATGCACCTGGCAGCAGGCCTGAACTGGCCATATAATTAACCAAGTGTCCGCCGGGGGGAAGGGATGGTGATTCCCCCCGGAGGGCCCCGAGTACTGGCGATGGTATGTGTTGCAGCTACTGGGGCCGCAGCGGTTCCACACGTGACTAGACCCCTGAGCCAGGGATTCGGTAGGCCCCCCTCACCACAAGGCTGCATCGCTGGGTCACACAGACCTAGCGATGCAGAGATCACGGCCGTGGTGCAGGCGGCGGCTCCAGTCGGCATCGTGTAGATCTCATACTGGAAGAAGAGAAGGAAGGGTTTTAATGTGGGCTCCATAGGAAACTATATGGGCTCCTTAGTAATTTTGTTCTCATACTTTATAGTTGGATCCTAAATAACTATATGGACTCACTAACTAACTATATGGGCTCCCTAACTAACTATATGGGCTCCCTAACTAACTATATGGGCTTCCTAGCTAACTATTTGGGCTCCCTAGCTAACTATATGAGCTCTCTAGCAAACTATATGGTCTCCTTATCTAACTATATGTGCTCCATATCTAACTATATGGGCTCCCTAACTAACTATATTTCCTCCCTAGCTAACTATATGTGCTCCCTAGCTACCTATATGGGCTGCCTAGCTACCTATATGGGCTGCCTAGCTACTTATATGTGCTCCCTAGCTAACTATATGTGCCTCCTAGCTACCTATATGGGCTCCCTAGCTAGTTATATGGGCTGCTTAGCTACTTATATGCACTCCCTAGCTAACTTTATGGGCTCCCTAGCCTACTATATGGGCTACCTAGCTAACTATATGAGTCGTTCTCTCTTTTTCTGTGCCATGATAAGAACTCCCAAAACCATGTCATGATTAAAACAACTTACTTACTTACACTCATTCACCAATATCAAAAAAGACACAAATGACAATAGTATGTAGTGAAGAGCTGAACCTTTATTTTCATATCAAAGATTCCCAGTGGTTACAAACACAATTCATAGATTTTACCAACATTTTATTAATGTATAAAAAATATGTAGAAGAGGAGAGAATAGTGGGGGAAATGGCATCATTAATATTATGGTAAGTATCTTTCAGCCCCTAGCAGCACATATCTCATCCATCTATTACCGAATGCCTCCATACTGCCTAATGCCTCTGTCCTCTAGAAGCACGTAGATTACCACCATTCTAACCTCCTCTTGTAGACGCCAAGAGATTACCCCAACTAACCATCCAGAAGTACATAGACTACACCCACCCTGCCCCATATTCTCTAAAATCACACTTCCTTCCTACACCTTTTTGTCCCTTCCTAACCCCAATCCTATAGAAGCACCTAAATTAGGATCACAGAGCCAATTAAGATGGGAAATTGGAAACCCAAATAAATCAAGGGATTGTTACACATAATTAAACCAAAAACAATTCACTGAAGAATAGGTGTATCCCACAGCAAATAAAAAGTAACTTTTACTTATGATGCTTTTAAAAAAACTTAAGCACTAGCCCTACACTATCCCTAACAAGAAAAAAGAAAAAAACTAATAATATCTATTTAAAAAAGGGGAAAACCCCAATAAGGGAACCTGTATGGTACCTCTCCCTTTTGAAAGGGGGGCCCCAAAATTTTTCCCCAAAAAATTTTAGAAAAAACTCCCGAAGGATGGGTATGTGATGAATATAGATATTAAACAATGATGGAAATAACTTGTAGCAATTATTTTTAGATTTAGATTTTTAAATAGTTCATGAACAACCAGAATGATATACAATTATATTCAACAGTGATTAACAATTAGTCTACAGCAATTAATTTTCTAATAAAAAAAAAAACATAATTACAGTAAATGATACCATGATTAAATTCAATTTGCATAATTCAGACAATATTTGAAATACATTTCTATTTCCGACACATTTCTCCTTAATAAATATGGTTCATCAGGGAAAATAGTTAATGAATATTAATTGCGGAAAAATATGTATTCAGTCGAAAAACATGAGTATCAGATATATGACAATTTATAATTACTAATCAAAAAAATACAAACTCGCTGGAGAAAATATCGTCATCAAAAAGAATCAAAAAGCATGATAATTTGAAGTATATCAGAAATTTATTAAAAAGAAATTTTTATCCAGCATGAAAAAAATAGATAAAAAAGGGGTTAGTTTCGCTACTTATACTATGGTGCTCCACTTGCATGGCCCCAGACATTTTTTCATCTGGATTGTGTTTGGGTTTTCGTGAGTACTAATCAGCCGCAGGCAATTTTGGGTATGTTACCATGTATTGCGGGATACAGTACGTGCCGCAATATTGTGTGCTTTGGGCTCGCGTGATCAGGCGTACCCCCAAAGGCGGGGGGGAGGGGCCCCATAGACAGCATTCTCTGTCCTTATCTCCCCCCTCTTACGTCTAGCAACTATTGATTACCGTAATTTCAGCGCACATCTCGCTTAGAGCGCAAATACGCGGCAAAAATGCGTGCCGAAAGTGCGCCGTGTGATCATACAGTCCATTTGTTGTGTCTAGCATCATTCATGTATTCTTAATTATGATGCATGATTTTTTTCTATCACACAGCTATGCAGACAACATTATGTCAGTCCAGTGGGGAAACTGTTATGTGTAGTCTTAATATGGTGCAATAATGTATGGCAACAGCTGGCTGTTCGTCATTATATTTGAGGGGTCATTTTATTGTATGTCATTAGGGGAAATTTTATGATTAGTTTTACGTGTGTCAGGGAGGAGTTAGATACACAGGGCAGATCTAGAATTTGAGATGGGAAGTTTTGATAACGTCCCTGTCCACACCAATCCTACAGAGTGGGAAAGAGGTACCATTTTTTTCTTATAAAATAATACAATTCCTTCCTGATTTATTGGTAAAGTTATTTTTTCGGTTGTAAAAATTTAAAAGTTTACAAAATTCTCCACCAATAAGAGTATGATTAGAAGGCATCATCTTAAGTAATTTTGATTTTGTTTTGTTCCTTTATATTTGGATCTGAATAAATAGCTTTGTACCCTTCTCACCACCATGTCAGGTAGCTGCTGTAAAAGCCCATGTACATGAGGAGGTTATCAGGATAATGTACTTGATATCAGGTAATCTTAATGATAATTGGCCCAATGCCAAATATAACTGAAAAAGAAATGTTCCTGTTAAATGGGATTTCACTGCCCAGGAGTTGGTAGATTTTGATGACTAGAATTGTATTCAATAATAGACTTTGTCACTTATGGCTTTAAGCTTTTAGAACTATGCACAAATGAGAAAAGTGCTGGTATCACTATTTGTATATCAGGGAAGATGTAGATCATAGGTTCCCAAACTCCAGTCCTCACTGCCCACCAACAGGTCGTGTTTTGTGGCTTTCCTTAGCAGGCACAAAATGATTTAACTATGCTGCAAGGTGACTTAATTTTGTATTTTCATTTGTGGGAAAAACGAAAACTGACGTTGGTGGGGCTGAGAAAATGCAGTTTGGGAACCTTAATCTAGATGATGCCCGAGTCATTACCACATTTATATTGCTGTAGTTTTTAAATGGTTCTTTTTCTTTTTTTCCTTGGGGGAACCCAAAAATTTTGGGAATCTCGAATCAATGTCTCTTTATAACCTCATCTCGCATTTTTATTTTGGGGTGAGGTTGAAACACGGGAAATTTCAGCAGTGACCTGTGCCTGAATAGGAGGGAATTTCCCGGGATAAGCGTGGGGGTAAAAAGGTACTAGTGTTGGCGTTGCGTTGGCTATCGGATGATGTTGTGATAGTCGGCCGCTTCGATC